>PVJN01003078.1:0-107178 GCA_004026805.1 Lasiurus borealis | reverse complement strand
CCTTTTCACAGTCCAAACTTCCCCCGCATGAGTTTCGGCTGGGTCTGGGGTTTAGTGTCATAGGATAAGGGGTTCAATGCCATTGGGAGTCTCCATTTCCCTCCTGCCAGAGAAAGCCAGCCAGGTACTCGGCACCCGCTCTCTCAGCGCTCGCGTCTCCGTACCTCAGCTTTTTGCAGCTCCTCTGAGTCTCTGTGAGCCCCTCTCTTTCCTTGTAGTTGTAGAACTTATACTCGGCCAGCTTTCCTGTGGTTCTGGATGATGTCCGTTCTGTCTTTTAGTTGTAGTTTTGAAATTGTTGTGTGAGGCAGCAGTGTAGGTGTTTACCTATGCTGCCATCTTGCTGTTTCCGTCTCGGTTCTTCTGTTTTTAAGTGATTTGAAAATTACATAAGTTTCAACTCCTCAGAAACCCTGGCTATGTCTCTACATATACTATGATTAAGTACAGGATTATTTTCCATTTAGAAGGGAGAATGTTTTTTTTATTTATGAGAGGAGGATGGCTAGGTTTGAGATTTATTTATTACCACATTTGCAGTCACTTCTTAGCCCACAATAAAATATTTAAAGTGATTTTAAAACAAGTGAGTAATTGTGAAACAAAATATCACATCATCTTCTCAGCTGGAAACAAATATAAAAATGCAAATTAACCACATAGATAATATGCAGATATTGCTATTTACAGCAATCATACAAATTAAGATAACTTAAACATTCATGATAACTGTATGTAAGAACCAATCCCACTGGTATCGCAAAACTGAAGTAGGGCATTCATTTCGATATTGATAAAACTGAATTTAACCTTTCAGTGATATGGATTTGAAGAAATATTAATTGAGAAAATCTAATCAATAAGACTAAATGATACATCAAATTAACATAAAATCTTTGGAGTTTTTTTTTTCATAATCAGTGAATATCAGACTCAAGTATTTCAGTAGTGTAGAGATAGTAGAATGGTGTGTGAAAAGGTTCACAAGATATTTTGTTCATATAATTATGACTTAAGTTAATTCATATTCATTAAGTAGGAAAAGTTTGTTAATGCTTCCTCCATTGATAGTGTAACCACACAGAGATTAAAAAGAAAATAGCTCCTCTTCAAGGTAACTTGCTTTCATCTAATATAATTGCAATTATCAAAACAAATCAAGGGAATAGGTTGTGGTCATTTAAAAAATAATAATCCTATATTTTGATTGCCCTGGATAGCATTGGGAAGGAAATAGTTGAAATGTAAAGTTTGAAGCTAAGTAAATTCTTTATTGTTTATTCATAAGAGATCAGAGAAGGAGCAAGCATTAGTTACATATATAATCTTTATTACAAAGAAGTGGCACATGAAAAATACTAGCAGAGAAAATTTTTGTAGACACATCTTTAATTAGGAGGTTCAACATACAAATGTAAAACCTAGGTGCTTTGTCCTTTAAGGCTTTTGGCTTTAAGAATGCTAGTTATGGCACACAGTTTAGAAGGTGTCCTAAGAGAAATGATATTCACTAAGAGGCTTTGCAAAAAAGAAAAAAGAAAAAAAACATATATATATATATATATATATATATATATATATATATATATATATATATATTACATATATACATATATATATATATATATATATATATATATATAGAGAGAGAGAGAGAGAGAGAGAGAGAGAGAGAGAGAGAATATTGAAAGGTAAGGCACTAAGCACTGAAGGCCAATTTCAATGAGAAGTAGATTTGGAAAGCTAAGTTATTTGGGGGCCACTAAGAGAAATAGGAGACAAGAAATAGGGGGTTTCCTAGTCATATTAAGCAGGGTTCCTTATTTGTCTGGGTCACAATTGTCACCACATCTGTAAGACATAAATAGCTGTGAATATGTTTAACTCTAAAGATATTTCCTGAGAAAATATCTCTAGGTCTCATTCAATTTGAGGATGTAACAAACAAGATTCTAGAATCTAGAATCGAGTGATTGTTTGATAGAGATGAAATATTTCTGGTAAACAAAGTGATTATTTCTGATAAATTGACAATTAAGAGTAGAAAGATCAAGGATCTTTAATTAGTTAATCTAAACGAGTTTATTTGGATCAACTTGTTAAAAGAGCTTTCATATAAGATAAAAGGGAGGTTGGAATATGTCAATGCTGCTGAGAAGCCATTCAGGTGTGACTATTAAAGTCTGTGAGTGTTTTTTATAACCAGTGAATAACAAACTCAAATATTTCAGAAGCTGAAGTGTGGAGATGGTAAAATGGTTTGTGAAGGTTCACAAAATATTTAAATTATATGATTGTCACTTAAGTAAATTCATATCATTCAAAAGGAAGTCTGAATTGCAAATTCAAAATTGCACTACTATTAAAATAAAGTGAATGTATCTTTGGCCCATTACAATTAATACAATTAAAGTTTTAAATTGTGTTGACATGGAAAACAGTTATACGCATGATGATGTTTATCAGTGCATGCAATACAAAATAGAAATAACTGAAATGTCCAGAAACAGGCTCAAAGTCATTCCACCTGTGCTCACTGAGAACTGTGACTGTGCTGGCATTATTCTCGGTGCCAAGATCCTTGGCCTCAGGGAACTCATAGTCCAGTCAGGGACACACACATTTTCTTTGATAATTTAAATAAATATGGACTTATAAATTGTGATAATTATTTAAAGAAGTACAGAGAAGCATATAGTAGAAGAACACAGTTTAGTTTAAGTTTCATTAAAGCATCATTTATATTGAAATGTAGACTAAAGGGTTGGGGAGGTCATTTCATGGTCAAGGACTAGTACATGCACAGAGTTAGAAAGGATGATATTTGAAGACTCTAAAAGAGAAACAGTATGTAGAGTATGATTATTAATAAATGCTAAGAGTATTATATTAGAATTATATCAAAATTTTATAAAATTATGATATGTTCTTAAGTGAAATTTTTATATATTTCATGTTCACAGATTATATGTTATGCATATATGCACACAAAGACTAAAACTTTTGATGAAATGAAGAGTGTGTATAGATTGAGATTATAAATTATAAATTCCACTCTCTATTGGAAAGATGTCTTCCAGTGAACTTGCTTTGATGACATTTCCAAAACAATGTAGCAAAGATTGACATGACCCATACACAGGAATGACACAAATTACTGAAGCATTTTCATATTTTGGATTGATTGTTTTAGAAAATCACCATTTTACAACAGTCATAATATAAATTGATTTATGCCAGAGTCATCTAGGATTCTGAAATTAACAGGTGAAAACTTAAGGAATAACATGGTGCTAACATAGTTTCAGAGCATGTCCTCACAAGATACTAATAACGAAGGGGAACAATGGTAACTACTGTGTGGAAAACTGGCAGATTGCATCATGAGTAATGAAACAAATAAATATTGTGTGCCTCTCAATTATATTCACAGAGAAGAACACAATGTCACTCATTGTTATTCTGCAACAAATGCATAATCTATTCCTAATCATGAGAAAATATCGTAATAGCCCAAATTGGGGGACATTTTACAAAATACCTGGTCTGTACTTTTCAAAACATCTTTTCTATGTGTCACAAACACATAGAAGGGCTGAGGAATCATTCCAGATTCAAGAAGACTATAGAGATCTAACAATACATAACATTGGATTTCTTTTTCCTATAAAAGAATGTGCTTGAGGAAATGGAAGAGTCCAAAACAAGTTCTTTAGATTAGATCATGCTATTGAATCAGTGTTAGCATTTTGGTAACAGGTGATGTCTGCACTTGGATAACAGACAACGCCAGCCTCCTCTTTTAAGGCAATGGACATTAAATCATTTAAGGATAAGAAAATATTTTCTTTAACAATTTTTAGTAGATATTTGTCATGGCAACTACTTAAACCTTTGAACATCCTTGCTATCCATATATGACAATTTTACAAATTATAATTTCAGCCTCCTACAGTAGAGCTATACCAGTCACATCCACAAATTCTCTAGCAGCTATGATCTAATCATGTAAACTAGTTTTGGCCAATTTATAACAAATAAACAGGATCTAGATTTGAAGGAGAACAATGTAAGAGGGCAGAGAAGGGGGTGGAAATATATCTTCTTGTAGTTACGGTAGCATTGACAACAGATTCCTTGGCATGCAAGAATCCTAAGACCACTGGTGCTTAGCAGCAATGGCAATATGTTCAATGTGGAAGCTATCCATGAGAAATGTTTTAGTCTAAGTATTATCCTGGCTCTCTCAGAGATTCAATGACAGGCTGTGTGTGTTTACTGTACACCATTCCATCATCTTGGATACAGAAGACTAGATTTTCTAGTCTCTGCTGTGGCATACTGTGGACCTATGATTAATTTCTAATAGAATGTGTGTGCAGCTGAGAGTCCCCTCACAGGCATGGTACTTTAGAGCACCCAGAATAATTCTATAGCTTTTGTTATCTTCCATGGATAGCTAGAGAAATCATATGTCCTAGATGGCACAACTGTAGAGTATAAGGGACTTACTTGGGCTGTTTTGAGCAAAAATTTACTTTAATTATTTTTAAAATTTAAATATATATTGATTTTAAAGAATAAGGGAAAGGGAGATTGAAACACCAATGATGAGAGAATCATTGATTGGCTTCCTCCTGCATGCCTTCCACTGGGGATCAAGTCCACAACCTGGGCATGTACCCTCGACTGGAATTGAACCCAAGACCCTTCAGTCCAGAGGTTGATGCTCTATCCAGTGAGCCAAACCAGCTAGGGCACTTAAGTGGTTAGAGTGTCTGCCTGAAGGCCTAAAGATCTTAGATTTGATTTCTGGTCAAGAGCTTGGTTGTGTTTCTGTCCCCAGTTCTGGTTGGGGAGTGTGCAGATGGCAATCAATTGATATGTATCTCAAATCGATGTTTCTCTCTCTCTCTCTAAATTCTCTCCCCCCGTTCCATTCTCTCTCTCTCAGAAAAAAAAATCAATGAAAAAAGATCCTTGGGTGAGAATTTAAACCATTACTGGGACAACACTGGTTAATAAAATGATATATGTTTCAGGTGTACAATTCTATTATAATACATCATCTGTATATTGTATTTTATGTTCAGCACCTAAAGTCAAATCTACTGCCATCAAAATATATTGACTTTACCTTCTTCTGCCTTTCCTAACCTCCTTACTGTTGTTTGGAAATCACCATGCTGTTGTATGTGTCTATGACTTTCTTATTTACTTATTTATTTTTTTTGCTTAATCCCACCACTTTTTTTACCCAGACTCCCAATACCCCAGTCCAACAGCTGTCAGTCTGTTGTTTTTTTTCTGCATTACTGAGTCTCCTTCTATGTTGTTTGTTTATTTGTTTTGTGTATTAGTTTGACATCTAATTGAAATCAAGTAGTATTTGTCTTTCTCTGACTGGCTTATTTCTCTTAACATAATAATCACTCGATTTATCCATTTTTCCCCAAAGGATAAGATAGTCTTCTTTCCTACATTTGCATAGCATTTCATTGCATAAATGTTTCACAGCTTTTTTTTTTTTTTTTTTTATTCATGCCCTGACTAGGAATTGAATCCACCACCTTCTGGTATACAAGATGATTCTCCAACCAACTGAGCCATACCACCAGGGTGTATCATAGCTTTTTAATCCACTCATCTACTGATAAGAACTTGGATTGTTCCCAAATCTTGCTATCCTATCTAATAAAAGAGTAATATGCAAATTGACTGTATCTCTGCCACACCCACAAGCCACACCCACCAGCCACACCCATCAGCCAATCAGAGCAAGTATGCAAATTAACCCAACCAAGATTGCTACAGACACAGAGAGAGCAGGAGTGAGGCTTGGATTGCCCCTGACAATGGAGGAAGCCAAGCTTTCTGCATATCCTAGCCCAGGCCTCCTCTTAAGGTAACAAAGTTTCAATGGCTGCCACCAAGTAGTGAGCAGAATGCTTGGCTCCACTCCAGGCTACAAAGTTTCAATTGTGGAAGATAAATAAATCCCAGATACCAGGGCCTCCACTTGGTTTGCTGGGTCCCATGGCCAGCCTGAAAACCACCACAAGCCCCTCACCCAGGCCACCCCATGCCCTAAGGGTACATTCACCCTGATTCAGGACACCTTTCAGGGAAAACCAGATGGCCCCCACCCATGTACCAGACCTCTATTCTATCTAATAAAAGAGTAATATGCAGATTGACCATCACTCCAACACACAACATGACTGCCCCTATGTGGTCAAAAGATCCTGCCCCCATGTAGACACAAGATGGCCACCACAAGATGGCCAACAGGGAAAGGCAGTTGGCAGAGACCAGGCCTGCAAGGGAGGGCGGTTGTGGGTAATTGGGCCAGCAGGGGAGGGCAGTTGGGAGAGACCAGGCTTGAAAGGGAGGGCAGTTGGGGGTAATCAAGACTTCAGGGGAGGGCAGTTAGGGGTGATCAGG
Source organism: Lasiurus borealis (assembly GCA_004026805.1). NCBI lineage: Eukaryota > Metazoa > Chordata > Mammalia > Chiroptera > Vespertilionidae > Lasiurus > Lasiurus borealis. The sequence continues at coordinate 100,734 of PVJN01003078.1, read as the reverse complement.
CCCACAGATAGGGCATTAGAGTAGGACATTAGAGTCAAACAAGCTGGCAGGGAATCAGTTAGGCACCAATCAGGCTGGCAGGTAGAAGCCGTTAGGGACAATCAGGAAGGCAGGCAGGTGAGCAGTTGGGAGCCAGCAATCCTGCATTGTGAGAAGGATGTCCAACTGCCTGATTAGGCTCGATCCAGATAGGACGGGCAGTTGGACATCCCTCAAGGGATCCCAGATTGGAGAGGGAGCAGGCTGGCCGAAGAACACCCCCCAATGCATAAATTTCATGCACTGGGCCTCTAGTTGTAAATAATACTGCAATGAACATAGGGGTACATATATTATTTCTAATTAGTGTTTTGAGTTTCTTCACATATATCCCCAGAAGTGGAATCGTCAGGTCATAAGGCAGCTCTATTTTTAATTTTTTGTGGAAACACCACACTGTTTTCCACAGTGGCTGCATCAATCTGCATTCCTACCATGGTTACCATTTCTTTGGATCCTCACCAACACATTGCTTATTGATTTATTGAGAATTATGACAAGTATGAGGTGATATCTCATTGTGGTTTTAACTTATTACTTTATTTATTTGGATCTCTCTCTTTCTCTCTCTCTTTCTCTCTTTCTCTTTTTCTTATGAGTTTGTTAAAGATTTGTCAATCTCATTTGTCTTTTCAAAAACTCAGCTCTTGGTTTCATAAATCTTTTGTATATTTTTTATTCTATTTCATTTATTTCTGTTCTAATCTTTATTATTTCATTTTTTTTCTACTCACATTGGGCTTTATTTTGTAGTTCCTTTAAGTGTAAAATTAGATTGTTAATTTGAGATTTTTTCTTATTTCTTGAGGTAGTCTGTAATGCTATGAATTACCCTCTTAGGGCTGCATTTACTCTGTCTCATAGATTTTGGGTCACTGTATTCTCATTTTATTTGTTTTAAGCTATCTTTTGATTTATTCCTTGATTTCATTGTTAACCCATTCATTGTTTAGTAATGTATTATTTAGCTTCCATGTCTCTGTGTATCTTTTATTGTTTTTTATTTTTTTATTTTTTTGCTCTCTTTGTGTGTGATTTTTTTAGGTCCATACCATTATGATCAGAGATGCTTGATATGATTTCAATCTCCTTAATTCTATTGAAACTTATTTTGTGGCCTAACATGTGATCTATCATGGAAAATGTTCCAGTGTACTTGAAAAAAATTGTATTTCTTGCTGCTTTGTGGTGAAATGCTCTGAAGATATCAATTAAATCCATCTGATCTAGTTTGATATTTAAAGTTTCTGTTTTCTTATTGGTTTACTGTCTGGAATATCTATCCACTCATGTCAAACAAGTGTTAGAATTCTCTACTAAGACTGTATTACTATCACTCTCTCTCTTTATATTAATCAGATTTGCTTTATATACATTTTTGGCATTATGCTGGGTGAATAAATGTTTACAAGGGTTATATCCCCCAATTGGATTGCTGGTTTTAGCATTATGTAGTGTCCTTCTTGTAATACTGGTATGGTGTTAAAAAAAAAAAAAAAACTTCCTTAGATATTTCTGGTCTGGAGAGCTTTTTATTTATCCCTCAATTTTAAATGATAGCCTTGCTGAATAAAGTAGTAAATTTCCCATTAATTTTAAAATATTTATTTTAAATTATAGTTACATACATTATTATATTAGTTTTAGGTATATACCCCAGTGATTAGACATTAGATAACTTACTAAATGATCATTCCCACATATTTTGCATCCATCTGACACTAAGTATAGTTATTAGAATATTATTGACTACTATCACCTGGTGTATGAAATTCATGCACTCTGGGGGTGAGTCCCTCAGTCCAACCTATGCTCTCTCATAGTCCAGGGTCCTGCAATCTATCATTCCAAAGAGGTAGGCTTTGCCCATCCAACCACTTTTACCACCACTAGGCCTAGGGGTGGGATAGCTAATGCCCCAAGGCAACCTCATATTTGCCTCTACCTGCCTCCACCTTTTGGCTGCCTGAAAGGCTCATTCAATGAAAGAGCCTCTAACACTAATTGAGTTTCATAAAATAGGTTTTCAGTGAATCACCAGATAGAGGTGAGTGGTGTTCACCATGCCGATACAGGTTCAAGTCAGTGCCAGTGCTGGGTATGACAATACTCAAGAAATTCCCTAGGGTATACCAAATCTAGCTACCATTCACCAGGTATGCCCAGACTTTTGTGGTTTGGGGCAGGGTTTCAGGGAGTTATCAGGGTGAGGCCAGCAGAGTCTGTCCATCCCAGAAGACCAAGATTTGGCAGTGAGATGGAGGGTGCTGCACTGGTCACACAGGAGGAAAAATAGTCCCTTTTCCAGAGCCACACAATGAAGTCCATCCAAGATTCTAATAATAGCCTGATTTCAGCAGTATGGGAAGCCCCAGGAGTTAGGAAAATGGTGCTAGTTAATCTCCCATGAGGGAAAAGTGCCAGTTAGACTTGGGAAAGGTGAGGGAAGTGGCCCCACCCCAGAGCCATACCACTCAGTCTATACAGGATTCTGCCTAGAATTCAGCAGGTGGGGCCACCAGAAGTTGAAGTGGTGGGGCCACCTGGAGCCTGGAAACTGGGCCTACAGAATCTTCCATGAAGGGAAGGTGCTAGTCAGTTTTAAAGGAAAGTGGGAAGTATGACCTCCACTCCAAGGCTACACCACTCAATGCTTGATAGCCCTTTAGTCTGCTCAGACCTCTGCAACTGATACCAAGCAGTTGCCTCTTCAGGAGGGCTTGGATTTCACACGGTTGAGGTATAGGGAGTTCAGAGCATGGGGCAACTGCAATCCCCAGGCTGATGCTAAGGGGAGTGCTCCATCCAAGAAGGATGCTTGCAGTACAAGAGTGTGACTCAGCATAAGTATCCAGGAAGCTATCTCCCTCAACTTCCTCCCCAGAGCTATAAACCCCAGTATCTCTTCACACAACTCAATTCTGCTTTATCCTACCTCAGCTGGAGCCCAGGGTCAGTGGCTACAGATTAATTTTGCACATTGGCCCATTAGGAGTATGTCAGCATCTTATCAGACTCCTGTCTCTCTCCCTTGCAGACAGAATCCTCTCTGATTTTCACAGGCAGATGTTATATGGACCTCTTCCCACTTCTAGTGCTCTAGGCACAACTGAAATATCCCTCTGGAATGTTTGTTGCCACTAGTGGGAACAGTGTGAGCCCTTTTCATGTCTCCACCCTTCCTAGCAGTTTCAATGTATCTTCTTCTGTAAATCATTGGTTATAAGACTTCTATTTAGGCAGTCTTCAATTGGTTCTTCAGGATGATTGTTCTATATTTTTGTTGTAACTTCAGTTTGGTCCTGGGAGGAGATGAGTTAACATCCACCTAATCTGTGACCATCTTTGATTTTGAGAATGTTTTTTCATCTTTTCCCGCAACCAACAAAATGTGCATGTCAGCAACTTGCACATTGTGTGTGTGTGTGTGTGTGTGTGTGTGTGTGTGTGTGTGTGTGATAGATTTGGGACTGAACAAGCTTAACTTTTTTTAACCAAGGATTGTTAAAAAAATGTCAGGTAGAGATTTTCTCAAGAATGGGGAACATATGTACATCATAGCTTAGATATTTTGTTTTTCCTTTTGTGTAATGTGGTCTTACTGGTAAATAAATCCTAAGGAGTTAATTTAGTTTTCCATCTAAATGCATGATCGGCACATTCTATCTAATGTAGTTTGTATTCACTATATTGATTAAGAAACAAATAAACCTCTGGCTCTGTATACTTCAAAAAGAACAGGTTAGATATCTAGCTCCCCAGTCTCTGAGACTTCCTCTAAAGTAGTGTTGTTCAATAGAATTTTATGAAATGGTGAAAATATTCTGTAATACTGTATCATCCAATGTGATAGCCACTAGTCACATGGTGATTAAGCTCTAGAAATGTGGCAAGTATGCTGATAAACTACATTTTAAGTTCTATTTAAATGTAATTCCTTTACATTTAAATGTAAATAGCCACATGTGGCTAATGGCTACAATATTGAACAGTGCAGCTATAGAGGATTATGAACAATATGTTACACTTGAGAGGGTTTAATTGAAGACATCAATATATCAGTTATAATAAATGATGAAGGATTAAGCTCGGACAATATTGCGATTTACTCCTCTGGCAGAATATCTGTAGACCATGTTTAGGTGCATGCAAACTTAAGAAGGGAATCAACACACAGTAATGTAATAGACTGAAAAGGCAATTTCAAAGAAAATGTAAGTAACATTCAGTTAACAAACTATATTAAAATGAAGACAGAAGGAAAATAATCTTTTCAAAGCCAAAGGAGCCAAAAATTCACAATAAAACATTTTCCCCTTTCTCATTCAACTAGAGAATAGAAGCCAAACAAAAAAGAAAGGTTAAGAAGGACTATGGGTAAGCCCAGAGTCTCATTATTTCAATGTGTGCAAGTATTTATGTGGCAAGGAAGAAATTGGTAGTGACTATAAAACATTGATTTGAAAAGCTAAGAGTCAACAGGCACCTATACTCCAAAACATTAATACCACTGTCCAGAAAAACCCTGGAACTTGCAAATCAGACTACTTATTTTGCTAGCATGACAAAGGTAATATTTCAAATGATTTGCTTCTATGGTCACCATTCTGAAGTTACTATCCTATGCGTTTTGCTTAAAAAACAAAACAAAAAAGCAATACAAGCAAAACATCCCAAACCACTCCTTATTGTAATCGTGCATTGCTGATTATGAATTTAAGTTCTTTGACAAGAAAATAAAAATATACCCCTAGGATGCAAATTAAATTATACTTCCCTAAAATTCTCATTTTGTATTATTTTAATAAGTGCCTGCATCTGACATTACTATTTAGCATATATTTACCATGTTATATCAGTGGTGATGGTGGGCTTTCTTTCTGAAAGATACATTTCTTTCACGTTCACTTCTTGCAACTTATTTTCACTTGTGTAGAGATAATATAGTGAGTTTTTAGATGTTTAAATATTGATCTTTAAAAATATTAATATTTCTGCATGTATGTCTTACTGCAGAGAAAAAAAGGCAGATTTTGTTTAGATATTACATATTGCTGATAAATTATTGTTTGAATCATTAAGCATTAAAAATCTCATTAATTGGCTACTTATTCATGTACACATACAGCATATCCTAAAAAGCACATAAAATTAGTCTGACTGACTTAAAAATAATTCAATTTGACATATACCTTGCTTTCTAAAGAATAAGTAACATGGGGATAACCATATAATGTGTTTAAAATTCCCTCTTAGTATAGATTGTGGAACAAAATGAGTGACACATTGGGAGCCATAGAAAAGGAGTGCCATAGTTACCCAGCTGAAAGCAAGTTACCTGCTTGATTGCATTTGAATTTTGCTTGTGTTATAAAATCAGTCTTTTCTTTATATAATAGCACAGTGATATATAAATACTAAAGAAAACCATAGATTGAAACACAACTCTTGCTAATATTTTGGTTAAATTTTTGCAACTTTAGGTTGATTTCACCTTTCTATACTCATACATTTTCAATACTTATTGTTTTGCTTGGCATTAAAGGACTGATATATTTCCCATGGCTTTATAACATTTCAAAACACTCTTTTCTTACTGACTATAAACTTTTGATCAAATCCACTATGACTGAATGGCTAACTCAAAGACTCAGGATCATTATCTAGTCTGTAGATTACTCAGAACTTTTAATGCTGTTTGAAATTCCCCTGCTTGTTACACTCTTTAAAAGTAGTTTAACATAACACATAAGATGAGCAAAATCAGTAAAATTTCCTTCTTATATATAATCTAGTTGATTTAGCTCTTTTAGAAGAAAGGCAGAACTAATTTAAGAAACTATCTTTAAATTCTCAGACTGTCACTCATTGTAGTCTCCCTAGTTCCAAAGTCTGAAAGTGAATGGGAAGCACTTGAGAAGGTTAGATGACAGAAGAGCAAAGTGCTTGGGAACAGAGGTGAAAGAGCATTTCTTAACCTGCTAAAGAGTAAAGCAATGCTTAGAAAGAGAATCAGGAAACTTCTGGTCTCAAGTTCTCCCAAAGGATGATGACTGTTTTTGAGGCTCAGATTAGGTGGCTGCACCTGTGTTGAATGATCTAGTCTTTGCCTCAATAAGCTAGAGCAGTGTTCAGCAAACTCATTCGTCAAGAGAGTAAAAAAATCACAGTATAACAATTGAAATTTCTTTTGAGAGCTAAATTTTTTTAACTTAAACTATATAGGTAGGTACATTGTTATTAACTTAATTAGGGTACTCCTAAACTGGCCTTTGCTAAAAACCCAAGGGGCCAAAGAGCTGCATGTGGCTCTCAAGCCACAGTTTGACAACCACTGGACTAGGGGGGAAAAAGGAGCCTGTTCAAGATCAGAGAAACCAAGGAAAGGAAGTAGTTTTCAGATGTAAGAGGAAAGGTCAAAGATACTGAGGATGTCAAAGAAGTAAAGAGAGAAAAATTTCCATTGGATTTGGTAAGATAAATGCTTTCTAAGAGAAAAAGTTTAGTAAAATTAATAAGAATAAAAAGTTCACATTAAGAAGCTTTGGAGTAGGTAAAGAATAAATGAAAGTAGCAGACATATATTACAAATTTGAGGCTCTTAAATATAGAAGGAATTAGGGAAATAAGATATTTTCTTTAGAATTTAGCATTCATCAGTGTTCTCTTAAGATATAAAAAATCTGTACTAGTTTTTTAATGCTGCTGTACATTTTCAGAAGCTTATTCACTTGAAATAGCAGTTCTGTAGGTCAGAAGTCTAATACAAGGATTAGGGTTAAGGTTACAGTTAGGGTAAGGTTAGGGACTAAAAACAGGTGTCTTTCTGTGGGCTTAGGGAGGAATTCATTCCCTTGCCTTTTCTAGCTTCTAGAGGCCCAGAATGCTTGGGCTTGTGACCCCTTTTCACCATCTTCAAAGCTAACGAAGGTGAGTCAGGTCCTTCTCATGTGGCATCATTTTGACCTTGCTTCTGCTGTCATTTTCTTCCCTAACCTTCTTCTGCCTCTCTCTTCTACCTTCATGGGCCTTATGCTTAAGTTGGCCTCACATAGAAGATCCAGGACAAATTTCCTATTTCAAGGTCCTTAGTTACATCTACAACATTTCTTTTGCCATGGAAGGTAACTATCACAGGTACTAGGATTAGGATATGAACATTTTAGGATGCTATTATTCTGCTTGCTACAATACCTGCAGCTATGTATAAACTGAGATAAAATAATTCAGTAAAGAGGAACATACTGAACTGATGACAGGGGAGAATATAAGTACTAAGATGCTTCAACACTCAAGAAAAACAAGTTAACTTAAATCATGGAGAGTAATTTATCTTGTCTATCAGCAAAAAGTAGGGAAAGACAGCTTCTGTAGATACAGATGTAGATATGGATATATATATATATATATATTATATATATATAGATAGATAGATAGATAGATAGATAGATAGATATAGGTAGCTCTATAAATAGATCTTTAAGTACATAAAAAGAAACAATTACAGAAATGGAGATAAGATAAAAGATGGAGCTTAGAACATGTGATTAGTGATGGAATCAATGTGGAAAGGTACAGAGTGGAAGGCTTCAAGTAAAAGTATGTCTTAAAAAAAATAAATAATACTAAAGAGGATGCAGCCTGCAGAGGCAAGATGTTTTTAAAGAAAGGAATCAGAAAAAAAAAAAAGATACAGAGGCAAAGAAACAGTGAACAGACTGTCATATAGCTGGAAGGCAGGGAAACAAGAATCATACTTAACTTGTTGGGTTTTTAAGATAAAAAGTAATATAACATTGCTAATAACACTTGGCATATAGAATATTAAATCAGCTATTTTTATAGCACAATAAGTGAAGAAAAGCCTCAAAATCCTTAATATGCTTTTGATAAATCTACCTGACCAAAATGTTGTAAACTAGTTTCAAAAACTGCTTTTGTTTTTCACTTTTACACTCAATGAATGATACATTTGAGAAATTTCCTTTGGGTTTCACAGTAAATTGACAAAGTAATGGTTTTACATTTGGTTCTTTTCTTAATGTCTAATGGAAGTAAAATAACTTCTAGATTATTTCAAATGCAGTGAAAACATAAATAGCAGTAGTTTGCCAGCTGCAAAATTGATGCTGAAGGTACTTAAATGGCACGCAGAATGTTGAATGCCATAATCACAAGCCAGTTCAGCGCTGCCACTTGGCTGGAAACATGAGCTAATGTTTTGAAGTAAGTAGAACTTCTTTCCCTTGAAGTAGTCTGTTAGATTGCAGTTTTGGAGCTTTGAACAGTCAGTATGTAATATGGCCTTTATCTGTTCTGGATCCTTTTCTTATGTGCTCCCCAATAACCCCATTCTGTGTGAATTTTAAGAATCATCCTATATAATAAAAGCCTAATATGCTAAGTGTCTAATTGTCCCGTCATCTGTTCAAGTAATCAAAGCATTATATGCCAATGACATGCTAAGGCTGCTCAACCACATACTGTGACATGTACTGATCACCAGTCTGGCTAATTGGGACTGTTTGAGAGGGGCTGGACTCAACCTGGAGCCTTCCCATAGTCTCTCCCTGAGTGGTCAACCTCCTGCATCCCTCGCCTGCCCTGATCATGCACCAGTGGGATCCTTCCACCTTGTCTGCACCCTCTCAAAATCTGGGACCCTCAGGGATATCAAAGAGCCATTTTTGGCCCGATCCTGTAGGTCAGGCTGAGGGACCCCAATAGTATACCTATAAGGTGCTTGATGAGCCTCTTGATGGCACTTTTACATTCTTGAATATTCTATTAGTGATCTGTCTTCCCCATGAGTAGTAACCTTGTAGATAACACAAAGCAATATGTCTCATTTTCTCAAGTGAATTAACACTGGATAGGGAAAATTCACATTTTAAATATATTCTAGGTCTTGGAATATTATTTTAAGGGAGCACTTTTCCCTCAGGATAAAATTTTTCTGTTAATGGGAAAATTATTATATTTCAAAACTTGCCATTCTACCTCTTCCATAAATTTTCTGAGATCTCTCAGATAGCTACCAGACAAACCAAAAGCAAAAACTTTTATTCTAAATATTTCATTTGGTTGGGAAAATGGCACTTATCTATATACACACTCCAGAGTGCTATACTTGTCACCAAGCCTGCTGCGTGAGAACTCACAGCTTTGCCTTCATTTAGTTAATAAATTACTTAGACTATGCATATGAGCCATTAATTTTGTTATTGCCATCCAGGCTGTCACTTCATCAGTGACTCTTCTATGCATAATCTTTCAAGTGAAACCAATTGTTCCTCTTTCCCCTTGTGTTCCTAAGATGCTGTAGTTCAGAGAGAAGAAATGGGTAGAAAGGTATTACACAGACCTCACTGTAATCAGATTTTTATCCCCTTCACCTTATCTTTTATTTCCCTTCCTCAAATACAGATATAACTTAAAGTGGAGGAAATTGCTGCAGACATACTTCGTTTTATTGCATTTTTCATTATTGCACTTCACAAGTGTTATGTATTTTCAAACTGAAGGCAAAACCCTCCACCAGCATAAAGATTATGAATCCCTTTATTATGGTGCTCTGGAACCAAACCCACAATATCTCTGAGATGTGCCTATATTGAAGTTGTATAGCAGCTTTTTGTGCAAATTTGCTTGCCTAGCAAACTGTTATCTTATTTGTCAATACCTCTGTACTTGCCCTTCTACCTTTATTCTGGGTTCTAACCTTTCTCCTCAGGGGCATGACAAGGCATTGAGACATCCTCTTGACCACTCATCCTTAAGCTTCTGTTTTATTACTAGCTCTTGGTCTGTAACTGTCTCGAATCTTTATTATCTTAAATAACAACAAAGCTAAACCTCACCTTTCCCTTTCATTATGATTTTATCTCTTTCCTTTCTAACAAAGGCACAGTTATTTGAAAATAAAATAACTTGCTATCTCAAGTTCTTCACTTTCCATAAATTCCCAACCTGTGAAGGAGACAGGTATCAAAACAACAGAAAGCTTACTTTAAAACATGCAGTTTCTCTGCCATGTTGCTATTTGACATTTCCTTTGGGAAAAACGGTACTTCAATTTTGGAAAATGATCCCTAGATGATTTTCTTGTGGAAATCACAACCATAATACAATTTCTCAGCATTAACACTCACTATTCCCCAGGGTTTTCTCACAATATGCTTCCAACTGGCAAGTTCTGATGCTTTTTTTCAGCTTTGTCTTAGTTGAACTCCCTGAAATCTGTGAACTTGCTGACCATGCCTTCTTGGTAATTCTTTCTTGCCTAAGTTGGTTTCCTTTTTACCACTTCCCTTATTTCCACTTACTGTTAATACTGCTGTTTCTCCAGCCACTCTTCTCTTTGTCTATGATCTCCTTGAGGGTCTTGGTTATGTAAATTTTTAGCCCATTTATACACTGACAAGTCTCACATATGTCTCGCTGTTCCCTGGTCCTAGATAAGTGTATTTTTGCTTCATGCATCTGCATCTTAAAATGCATCCAAGTCTTACTCAAATTTTAAATTATTTAGTTTAAATATTTTAATTTTTTATCTGTCTGTCCTTCTTACTAGTCCTTCCTATTACTTAAAACCAGTAATATATACACTAATATTTCCAGTACCTACACTGTGTGAAGGATCACATATTAGAAACTAATATAGTTCATAATGATCTTGTCTGTGAATACAGTATTTAAACTCTATATAGAATGTTCAAAATAACACAAAAACTTCCCATAGATTTCTTGAACAACTGAAAAGTAACAGAAGAATGTTACATGTGGTAAATGATAAATTAATATTTCAATTAAATTTCTCTGGGCATATTCATGACTTATAACTGTTGAAAATATTTTCCTGCACACCTAAAATATGAAAAATTATTTATTCTATGAAAATAATAGGTAGTATTAGCTTCACCATTTAAGTATCAGTAAAGTTATTATCAAGGAAGAACTTAAGGTTTAATTGAAACAATTATGGTCTAACATAAGATTAGCAAACTACAGCTGATGCAGGCAGGAAAAATGTGTCCCATGACAAAATTTGTTTCAGATTTTTACCAGCCATTCAATAATCAAATTAAATGCACTTAATTTTAATTTTGCAATTAAGAGATTATTTTTGACATATATATGATAACAAATTGGAATTGGGATTGAGCCAAGATTCATATGACATTCTAAGGAATATGCAAGTGTACATAATGTAACTGATGCTATATTATAGCAGATTTAAACCACCAGATAACTTGGGTAAGGTGTTTAGGGGTGTTGTTTTGAGGGAATTTACCTTTACCATCCTCTTCTGTTGTCTAACTTGTAAAGCACTAGGGAATTGCTCAATTCCTGCTCAACTGCATTTTTGCTGTTCATCAAGCTTAGATCTGCATTTTCCTTCTATTTACTTACATGCTGATTGTTAAAATACTAATTGAAGACTATGGTAAAAAAAAATAGGTCAGATTCAGTGTCTTTGGCTTTTCCCCTTCTCCCCTTGGTTTCCTCCAATTTGTCCCCATCACTATTATGGCTAGATGGTCCCAGGATTCTCATTCTAGAGTGAGGAACTGTATTAAATTAAAATGTTCATGGGTTTCAGAAGCAGGAGAAAGGAATATGATATTCTTTCTCATTTCATTTTATTTGGAGAGCAGACAGATCTATAAGTGACCTGCTTGCTTTGTGAATTATTTGTGATTAAAATTTATAAATGATAATATAAAATTATATTAATTTTTAAATGTATAATTATATTGCATGAACCTAAATGTAAGCAAGTACTAAAATCTAGCATTCAGTTTTAGAGTTATGGACATAGGCACAAAAAATTTCATGTTTAAAACTGAATTTAAAATTAATGCACAATTCAGCCTGGGAATTTTCAGAGCAGGTGTGTTATGTCTAGAACAGCTGTTTTTGAAGCTCGCCAAATTGAAATAATGACAAAATTGAACCTGTTTGATTGCTGACGGTTTTGTTACATAAGAAATTAAGTAGTTACCCATACCCCTGAGAGATGCACATGGAGACCCCCCTAAGACTTCTTTAAATCTCAAATAGAACTAAATACAATCCTAATATATAAATCTCAGGGTCCAAAACTAAGTCAGTCCTACAGTTAGTGCTGGGTTGCTGTGGTGACCTGGCACTGACTGTTGCTGGTATGGGCACAGCAACCAGCACTGACTGCCAAGGGGTCTGTGGATCAGGCCTGGAGAGAGGCCCAAAGAGAGAGGCCGGATCTGATCCACAGCCTCTGTGGCAACTGTTGATCAGCCATTGCCTCTCTCTCTCTGGGATTTGTCAGCAGCCATGCCTCTGTTTTCTCAGGGTCTCTGCAGAGGCTACTGATCAGTCCTGCCTCTGTGATCAGGCCTGGAGATAGGCCCAGAGATGCTGACTGGAATAGAAACCGACCAATCAGAACCAAATTGGCTGGCAGGGGAGGGCAGATAGGGGTGATCAGGCAGGCAGGCAAAGGGGTTAGGGGAAATCAGGCAGGCAGGCAGAAGCATTTAGGGGGGATCTGGCAGTCAGGTGAGTGGTTAGGAGCCAGCAGTCCCAGATTGTGAGAGGGATGTCCGACTGCTGATTTAGGCCTGATCCCACAGTTGGACAACCTGCAAGGGGTCCCTGATTGCAGGCTGGGTTGAGGGAAGCCCTATTCCATGCATGAATTTTTTGTACCAGGTCACTAGTATACCTATAATAATGTCCAATTCATAAAGTAAGCACAGTAAGATATTAACAATAATAACTAATAATAAAATAGAACAATTATAATAATTCCCTGTAATAGAAGTTATGAGAATGACATTGGGGACATTATTAAGAAAAATAAGGGTTGCTTGAACACAAGCATTGTGATACCATGACAGCTGATTTGATATCTGAGACAGATACCTAAGTGACTAACAGGCAAGAAGTGTATACAGCCTGGATACCTTGGAGAAAGGAATGATTCATTACTCATTACAATGCACATTTAAAACATATGAATTATTTAATTCTGAAACGTTTTTACTTATTCTTTTCAGACAACCTTTGACCATGGGTAATTGAAACCAGGAAAAACAAAACAATGAATAAGGGTGGGGCTACTGTATATTCATACACACACACACACACAAAAAAAAAAAGATTAGAAGGATCATTGTAGTTCTATGAGAGAAAAAACACACAAAAAAATATCAACTGAGGGCATGATATTTTCACCAGGAGTAAGAGAAGAAATAGAATAATTTGAGTTTATATAGGACATATGTCTCAGCTGTAGAATGTGGGAGCTCCTTTCCACCTCCCAAGTGGTTCAGGGTTCCCAGTTCAGGGTTCGGGTTCTGAAGGAGGCTGCACACAAACAAAATGAGAGACTAGAAAACATTAATTTGGCGATATTGGGGGCCCAGGCGGGAGCCTTCCTCTAGTGGAAAGGATTGCCACTTGCTCTGTTTTTTTTTCTCCCTTTTATTAAGGCTTTGGGACACACCCCTAGCCTTTAGGCAGGAAATAACAAAACAGCAATCAACATGAAACAAACAGGTAGAGGTTGCTTCAGCCAACAATGTTTCAACTAAACAGTGAGTGATTAGCTCTGTCCTTTCAGAACAGCCTTCTGGCCTCCTGTTTACATCCATTTAGTGAGAACAATGTTTGGTTTCCGACAGTAGAAAATTTTAGAAGTAAAACAAGACACTCATCATTAGCTTCTAGATTACAAGCATCTACCTTTGGATTAGATTTAGTTATCTAGATCAGGAATAAGCATTTAACCACAGTAAAGAATTACATAGGACAGTGATGGGCAAACTCATTAGTCAGCAGAGCCAAATATCATCAGTACACCGGTTGAAATTTCTTTTGAGAGCCAAATTTTTTAAACTTAAACTTCTTCTAATGTCACTTCTTCAAAATAGACTCACCCAGGCCTTGGTATTTTGTGAAGATCCAAAATCAAGGGGCCAAAGAACCGCATGTGAATCTTGAACCGTGGTTTGCCGACCACTAACATAGGATCTTTGAAATAGTACAGGTTTCCACATAAACCGCATTACAATTGGTCACCCAAGCATTCTCTGGAAAGATGGTTTACACTTACAGTAAGTCACATACAAAACAATAGTTGAATTGTTGAAATGAAGTGTTTGAGTGACAAGTTTTTTTCTCACAGCCTGAAAACAATCTCTAGCACTCTGAGTGTAAAATAAAGTAATCTACAAGGCTTTTTGCAAACAAGATTCCTTTCCAGGGTTGATGGGGAAGGTTACATAAATCCTAAAAGACTTTTGGAAATCACTGACTCAAATAGAAAATTCATGAAAGCTGAGACAAAACCAAATTAAGTTGGCCCAACTCAACTTAGTGTTATAAAATATTTGCCAAAATGCTTCTCAAGTGAAATACAGAGGAGGCAACTTTGTTTGTATACAAAATCAGTCAGGTGCCTCTGGAAATCAGTAACTGTGAAGTGCAAAGCTAAATCTCTCAACTCATTCATATCATTTGAAAATTATGAATAAGATAGCCAAGTGGGACAGAATAATAAAAAAATCCAGAATTATATAAAATGAGTGAGGCTTTTCGATTATTTCAACAATGGTTGAGTATTAATTCATATGTATCGCTAAATATTGATGGTCACAGAAAGTCTTATTTAGAAACATATATGCCCCTAAGGAATTTATTTAAAAATAATTGAATTTTTAAAATATTTTTTACACTGAAGCTGGTTTTGAAAAAAACACAAGAATTTGTAGGGATTTTGAGGAATGGTGATGATGGGTAAGAATATAGAAAAAAGCAATAAAGAAAATATTAGAATAAGAACCTAATTACATAATCACCAAATTAAAAAAAAATAGTGCTGCAAAGGCTTTTAGAAAGGTTAGCTAGTCTATGTTTTCTGTCATTAGGCAAACTTACTAGTAGTTGAAAAAAATAAATGCTATACTTGTTTTAAAGGCTAGCATATAAAATAATTTTCCAAGCTTACATTCAGAGCTTAACAGACCCCCTCTGTCAGCAGATCTTTCCAGATATCTAACCTAAATCCCATAAGCTTAAAGTCTATTTGTTTCAGTTAGAACATAGAAAAAAATAACTTGTTATTATGATGTCCTATGTAATAAAGAGAGAATATGCTAAGTGACCTTCACACCCTCACAAAGATTGTGGTGCCAAAACCGGTTTGGCTCAGTGGATAGAACATCAGCCTGTGGACTGAAAGGTCCTGGGTTCGATTCCAGTCAAGGGCACATACCTTGGTTGCTGGCACATCTCTAGTAGGGGGCGTGCAGGATGCAGCTGATTGATGTCTCTCTCTCATCCATGTTTCTAACTTTCTATCCCTCTCCCTTCCTCTCTCTCTAAAAAATCAATAAAATATATTAATTAAAAAAAAGATGGTGGTGCCCACAGCCTATAAGGAGGAAATATGCTAATTGACTGACATGCCCTCAAAGATGGTTGTGCCCACAGCCACAAGATGGCAGTGCCCAATCCCCTCAGTCCTGCTGGGGCAACGGGTGGGTCTAGTCACTCTGCCTTCCTGCCTCCAGAGTTTCCTAGTCCCCTCAGCCCCCTAGATGCCCAGGGACAGCCTGAGGCATAGGAAGCCTTGGATGGCAGGTGCCCACCCACCCAGAGCCGAGCCTAGGTGCAGGCAAACCTCAGATCATGGCTACCCAGCTGCTCAGGGCTGCCTGCGGCTTAGATAACCATGGCTGGCTAAGGCTTGCACTACTGGCAGTGGCAGCATCAGAGGTGTGATGGGGGCTTTGCCTTCCCCTGATCACTGGGTTGCCTCCCACCTCTGAGGGCTCACAGACTGTGAGAAGGGGCAGGCCAGGCTGAGCCCCCCCCCCCTTCAGTGCATAAATTTTCATGCATCAGGCCCCTAGTATAGTAATAAACTTTAGTACAATTCAAATAAATAATGGATAATAAGAAATATTTACAAAATAAAAATATTACTCCTTTATCTTAATTCATATATAATTTTTGTTCAATCCAACTTTTGTTGTAAAAATATATGAAATGCCATCATATTTTTAAAAAATGATTTTAAAGATTGCAATAGATTTTTGAGATGGTAGCATCATTGTAGAGAACAAATACTCATATTCTAGCGTAGTGTGCAAGTCAAAATTATCTTCTTGAGTGAATTATAAATTGAGTTATTTGATAGTCATTGTGCTGAATAATTTGCTATTGAAGCCTTCCTTCCTTTTTCCCTCCTTCTATTAATTTCTTTCAGAGACACTCATTCAGCTTTAGTTCTGGATTGTTCTCTGAAACAGTAAATCTTTAAGGGAAGAAAACTGAACTGACTAGCATATTTATCATACTATTTGATTGCATGGGACAGAAAATTGTAATGTTGCTGGCATAATTTAAGTTTTATGGAGAGAGAGTTTAGATTCAATCTTAAAGATTGCAATACTTGGCAGAAATTTAGCACTTATTATTCATTTTTTATTTACTTGTTTATTTATATATTTATTTTTTGTGAAGTTTCAAACAGTTTAATTTTATCTTTTGCATTTGGAAACTTAGTCACTAAAACATTGCAGATTTTTTAAAAAATATATTTTTAATCACAGTTTACATGCAACACTCTTTTCTATTCGTTTCTGGCATACAGCCCAGTGGCCAAACAATCATATACTTAACATAGTAATCCCCCTGACATTTCAAGTACCCACCTGGCACCACACTTAGTTATTACAATATTATTCACCATATTCCTCATATTGTATTCCGCATCCTGCGACTACTCTGTAACTACCAATTAGTACTTTTTAATCCCTTCACTCTTTGTACCTGGCTGCCCAACCTTTCACTTATCTGGCAATCACCCATCCATTCTCATTCCCATGAATCCATTTCTGTCCTTTAGATTCCACATAAAAATGAAATCATATGATTTTTGTCTTTCTCTGTCTGACTTATTTCACAATATATTCTAGGTACATCCAAGCTGTCAAATATGGTAAGATTTGATTGTTTTTTATGCCTCAGTAACATTCCATTTTATATATGTACCACCATGTTTTTATCCACTCATTTATTATCACTTGTGTTGCTTCCATATCTTGGATATTGTAAATGACACTGCAATGAACATACATTCTTTCAAATGAGTGTTTTGGGTTTCTTTGGCTATATCCCCAGAAATTGAAACATTGGGTCATAAGACAGTCCCATTTTTAATTTTTTGAGGAATCTCTATAATGTTGTCCATAGGGGCTGCACAAATTTTCATTCCCACTAAGAATGCATCAAGGTTACCTTTTCTCCACATCCTTGATAGCATTTGTTTGTTGATTTATTGATGACAGTCATTCTGATAGTTGTGAAGTGATATCTCTTTGTGCTTTTAATTTGCTTTTTTTATGATTAGTGAGGTTGAACATCTTTTCATATGTTTGTTGAACATCAGTCTTTTCTCTTTGGAGAACTATGTAGTCAGGTCCTATACTCACTTTTCAATTGGATTGTTTTGTTGTTGTTGTCTTGGTGTTGGTTTGTCTGAGTTCTTTATAAATTTTGGACTTTAACCTCTTATTGGATATATCAAAAATATTTGGCAAAAATATTCTCCCACTGAGTAGGTTTTCTTTTTATTCTGTTGATGATTACCTTTGCTGTGCAAAAACTTTTTATTTTGATGTCCCATTTGTTTGTTTCTCATTTCCCTTTTCTAAGGAAATATGTCAGAAAAAAATATTGGTAAGAGATTTTAATGTCTAAGTTTTCTCCTAGGAGTTTTGTTGCTTAAAATCTTTCATTAAGCCTTTAATCCATTTTCAGTTTATTCTTGTATATGAGATAAGCAAATTGTCTACTCTCTCTCTCTTTTATTTATTTTTTTCATAATTCTGTCCAATTTTTCCAACACCATTTATTGAAGATACTGTCTTTATCCCATAGTATGCTCTTGCTCCCTTTGTCAAAAATTATTTGTCCATATACATGTCAGTTTATTTCTGGGTTCTCTACTCTGTTCCAGTGAACTATGAGCCTGCTTTATGCCAGTACCATTCTGTTTTGATTATTATAGTCTTGTAGTATAGTTTGATATCATTAGTGTGATACCTCCAATTTTGTTCTTTATTTATTTTTTGTCAAGATTCCTGTGGCTATTCAGGATTTTATGTGGTTCCATATATATTTTTGGAATATTTGTTTAGTTCTTTAAAAATGCCCTTAGCATTTTGCTAGGAATTGCATTGAATCTATATGTTGCTTTAGGTAGTATGGACTTTTTAACTATGTTTATTATTTCTGTCCATGAGCACAGTATATCCATCTGTTTATTGGTATCATCTTCAATTTCTTTCTTCAGTGTCTTTGAGTTCTAATCAGGGTCTTTTACCTCCTTGGTTAGATTTATTCCTAGGGATTCACTTTGTTGATGCAATTATAAATGAGATTTTTTTTTAGTTTTTTTTTTCTGAGAGTTCATTATTGGCATATAAAAATATAGGTATTTCTAAATATTTATTTTGTATTCTGCTATTTGCTGAATAAATTTATCAGTTCTAGTAAATTTTTATGAAATCTTTATGTTTCTCTTTATGTAAATCATGCCATCTGCAAATATTGACAATGTTCGTTGTTATTGTTAACCCTTACCTAAGGATATTTTTCCATTGATTTTTAGAGAGAGTGGAAGAGATGGGGAGAGACAGAGAATCATCAATGTAAAAGAGACATATTGATTGTTTGTCTCTCACTGACCAGAGCCAGTGATTGAGGCTGCAACCTAGGTATGTGCCCTTGATTGGAATTGAAACTGGGACCATTCAGACTATAGACCAATGCTCTACTCAGTGAGTAAACTAGCTAGTACAAACTGACAATTTTACTTATTCCTTTCCAATTTGAATGTCCTTTATTTATTCTTGTCTAATTGCTATGGTTAGGACTTCAAGTATTTTGTTGAAGAAGAACAGTGAAAGTGGGCATCCCTGTCTTGATCTTAAGGTAAATATTTTTAGTTTTTCTCATGTTAAGTATAATGTTAGCTTTGGGTTTGCCATATATAGCCTTTTTATATTGAAGTATTTTACCTTTGTTGCTACTTTGCTGAACATTTTTATCATAAAAAGATACTGAATTTTGTCAAATGCTTTTGTTTCATCTATTAATTTGATCAAGTGATTTTTATTCTTCATTTTGTTTATGTGGAATATCATGTTAATTGATTTGTGGATGTTGAACTATCTTTGTATCCCAGGAATAAATCCCACCTGATAATGCTGTATGATCTTTTTAATGTACAATATTCCTGAACTAGATTTGCTAGTATTTTGTTGAGGGTTTTAGCATCTATATTCATCAGGGATATTGGCCTATATTTTTTATTTGTATTACTTTTATCTAGATTTAGAATTAGGATGATACCTCATAAAATGAGCTTGGGGGTCTTCTTTTTAATTTTTAGAATTGTGTGAGGAGAATAAGTGTTAGTTCTTCTTTGAATGTTTGCTAAACTCACCTGTGAATATATTCAGTCAGCACTTGAAGCATCACCAATTTTGAAAGAGCATCATCTAAGATTTATAATTCTTATATTTTGAGACTAAGTTGGTTTCTTGTGTTTTGATTTTAGGTATTATACTACAACTTACTTGTAATTGGCTAGAATTTGGAATGTTTTTCCATGAAGACTAGATAAAATACATTAGAGAAGACTAGATATAATAATTTTGCTATGATGACTTAAATACTACATATTTGATCATTTTCACTTGCCTTTTTAAAATGATTCTTCTATTGCTTTTTTCAAAGAGAAAAATTATAAATGAAACATAATACCTGTTTAAGGAAATACATTTCCTAATATGTCTTATAATCTTCATACTTAGAAAAATAATATTTTGTTTTATCAGTATTGTATACTGGTAATTTCCAATATATTTTTAAAATGCTATAAATAAATAAGAGGAAAAATTTATAATTGGGTTTCTATTTTGAAGAAACCTGGGAAGAAGCAATTTTAACATAAGTTTTTATATATTTGAAAGCATGATGGGTCAGTACTGATAAGCAACTGTTGTTGAATTCTTGATAAGGAAGCGCAAATGCTCATCAATTACTCTGAGGTTATGTAAGGCAAGATCTTTAGAGATTTATTGACAGAGAAATTAAAACACTGAAAATTGACTCTGAGAAATTTAAGATACACTAGAAAAATTTTAAAAATATTTATTGATTTTTAGAGAAAGAGAGGAAAGAAGAGAGAATGAGAAATATCAACTTATTACATTTATTTATGCATTCATTGATTCTTTCTATATGTTCTTTGACTTGAGATGAAACCTGCAACCTTGACATATTAGGATGGCACTCTAACCAACTAAGCTGCCCAGTCAGAGTAAAAATTTATTTTTTAAGCATTTTTCTTATAGAAGATCATCATATTCGCCATGTAACAATCACTACACCTTTTATGGATTTATGGAGTTATCATTTGTGTAAAATCCTTATGCCTGATTCCTGAGACTAAATATCTAATAAACAAAATGAACTGATGAAAAAAATGAAACCAGAAGCATGGGTACTAGTACACAGAAAAAACTGGCAAGTCCTCTAGGGTAAGGGTTTGAGGGTAACTGGATAAAGAAGGTGAAGGGACTAACTAAAGGACATATGTGCATATCCCATGGACACAGACAACAGCATGGTGAAAACCAAGTATTGAGGAGGTAGGGAAGTATACAAAGGGGAGAGCAGGAAAGGGCACACTTGAAATAATAATGTTAACATTAAACTTTTTAAATAAAAAAAATGCCAGATGCCTCCTTCCCTTTCATTTTCCTTTATCACAATTTGAATTCTTTCCAATATAAACAATTTATTTTAAGTTATTTTATTTTTTTATTATTATTATTTTTAATATATTTTATTGGTTTTCCACAGAGAGGAAGGGAGAGGGATAGAAAGTCAGAAACATCGATGAGAGAGAGACATCTATCAGCCGCCTCCTGCACACCCCCTACTGGAGATGTCCCCGCAAGCAAGGTACATGTCCCCTACCAGAATCGAACCTGGGACCTTTCAGTCTGCAGGCTGACGCTCTATCCACTGAACCAAACCGGTCTCAGCAATTTATTTTAAGTTATTTTAAATACATTGAGTGTACATACAATTGTGGACATAGTTTGAACACTTTCCCAAATCAAGGGTGTAGCTAGGTACTTTGGGGAAGAAAAGGTGGATTTACCGATTTTCATAATAAAGTCCTAACAACTCATTATATCAAGCCTTATGCCATTATCCAATTTTGCTATATTTGCATGAATGTAGGAAGATAGTAATCACATCTGAATTGATCTGGTTAATATTATATAAGGAGAAAATATTGTGTGACACTCCTAGGGTAGACCTGTTTTAAGAAGTGGCAGATGGAACTCCAAATTTCATTCCTCCTGGGTTCACTTAGTGTGGAATCAGATGGTTTTTAAACTTTCAAGAAAAATTAATAGGAGGATGTATAGATGTTTTGTGGCTAAATGCCTGGCACCATTATTATTCTAGTCTTTATCCAATCTACTTATAACCAAGATGGTTAGATTTTTTTCCTGGTAGGGTAAGAACATCCATTTGAGGTTTGGAGTTCCTCTAACTATTGATTTAATTTTTTATTTTCTATTTTCTGCATGTATAGCTTTAGATTTTTTACTTCTGTGCTGTCAGTGATAGTAAGTATTTCAATGGGTGTATTCCCCGAAAACCTTAGGGAAAATGCTCTGTAGAGTACATAATAAAAGTGTTTGGTTCCTTTTCCTGACAAACTGAATGTAATTTCTCTTATGATGAGCATTCATACTACCAGTAAACATACCATATGTTAGACACATGTTGGTTTTTTTATGATCTTTAAAGCTTAATTTATTTTATGTAGCCCATGGCTGATATAATAATTTATAACTTTCTGAGTGCTGGGAATGGTGTCAGGTTTGAAAGTGTTCTGCTTTGGGCAGAAATGAAAGTATTGCTTCACTGCAAGGCATGCATTCAGAGAAACATATATATTATTACTAATAAGGAACTTATCAGCAAGTTCATTTTTTATTAGTACTTGATGGTGCTGTATAATATTGTGAAGGATAGATTTAAGGGAAATGTTACCCACATATTGGTCACCTGCAGGGGTAGAGAACTTTTTTCCTGCCAAGGGCCATTTTGATATTTATGACATCATTATGGGGCATACAAAATTATAAACTTAATAATTAGCCTGCTATATTTGGTCAAACATTTAATTAACTCAGCCCTAATGCCTTGCCAGGGCCAGAACAAATGATTTCTCGACCTTATATGGCCCTCTGGCTAAATGATCCCCATCCCTTGGAGAGACAACATTATAGATTATATATAGTTAACCATTCTACGCCTTATTGCTCTTTGACAGTTTTAAAATGCATGCTTTGAATTAACTTAAAGAAGAAAATGTTATTTCCCCCTCATTTAAGCCCGATTATTTTTATGTCAGTGTATTATCAAAACAAGTTGAATGAATAGAAAAGACAGGAAAAATAATTAAAATCAATTAGTACTAAATCTCTATTTCTGACTACTTGGCAAACCATTATGTAAAATTCTACTTGGGTATCTTGAGAATAAAATCCACTTTCTCTATCAGATAAAATGGTATAATTTGTAATTTCAAAGAGTCAGAACAAGTATAAGCCATTATACTTGCTTATGGTTTCAAAACAATAGATAAATAGGGGGAAACCCTATTATTGCTACCCAATATTCTGGAGGTAAAATAACAAACAAGACACAGTCTTCTCTGCAAGACTCCATTGGCTTCTCTGTTTGACAAGGGACACCAGAAGGCCAAAATATTTTAGTGGGTTTAGAAGTGTCATGCAAAAAATAAAATTTTAAAATATGAAAAACTATAATATTTAATGTTTATTGAATATATCAGAAGGCTTCAAAATTTTAGCAAGTACAACATTATATTGAGTAAAATGATTAAAGGTTTTCAATCTGGTATTAAGAGAGAACTGGGGGTTGAGGGTGTGAAATCCTATATTTCTAATTATCAAGGAAATTCATTCTTCCTACTTGAACAAAGTTGATAAAAGAGTCCTAAATTTTATAAGTTCTACGTAATTTTTAATGGATCCCATTAATACCCCTTCTCATTTTGATCATAAAATAGTTATCTGAATAAATATACAGGGAAGATTTATTCTCTCTTTAGTCTTCCTATCCAAGGCTGCTAAAGAATCTTATATATTATTATTAACTATTTTATATTTATTAACTCAACAGACATGGAATGGTTGACCATATAAGTGTATGGTTATTTCATTTCAAAAAGGAAAACTGTTTCAAGTAAAATATAGAGCAATCAGTTGGTTGGCTACCCCAAACTAAGTGTACTGCTTGCTTAGTACTAGTCTAACCTTGAATATTCAGGATATTTATTCAGGCAGGCTTTAGGGACAACTTTTACTCATGTTGCATTTTTTATCACTTCATGGTAACATATATAGTTTTTTAAGCTTCTACTTCTGTGATCATCAGTTAGTGATAGGTGAGCTGCGGTTATGGTTACAGACCCATTTGCTGCTCATGGAAAACCACTCTTAAAGGCTCATTCTAATACAATAATTACAGCAGGCAGAAATAGTCTTCTGTTGTAGTTAAGTTTTCAAATGGGTAAAATAGTATCTTTCTTTAAACAGTATATTTAATGATCTGACACCACATTTTAAATAGTAGACACATTTCTATTATAAATTTATTGACTTGATTTTGATTTGTTCTGTAACAATTTAAATACATTTTTTTCTACAGTATTTTCACACATTTCTTCCCAATGCTTTTCCAAGAAAACTACAGTACTGGTTCTAAAGCAGAGCCAATTACTTTTGATAGACATTTCTAGTCTTTTAAGAGGTTTATAAAAGACAAATAAATTAAGTTATTTCATTTGGTTACTTTGGTTGTCATTCTTAAGCAGGCTGTCTAGAAATAATTTGCCTCAAAAGTAGACATTTTATAGGTACAGTACTGAGTTTATTTTGCCTGAGGAAGTTCTAAGTATAAAGAGTAAAATCTTGGGCACTTGAATTCTAATTTGCCTTTACACTTGACTATATTTACTATACCTACCTGTAGAAAATACTTGACAATATAAATATTGAGTAAATATAATATGACCTTATATTTAATTAACTATTTCCATTAGACACATCAGCTTCAACAAAATTATTTTAACTCACAATTTTGTTTGATAAAGAAGATATTTATGCTCAAATGACAATATGGAATATTTGTCCTGCAGGCTTCTTTTGCCAAGAATACAACAATTTCAAGCTCTGCTACTCATTTTTCAAAACATGATTTGATGAAATGAATATTCAAGAAGGAATGCTTATGTATCAAGCCATCTATCTATCTTGTTTTACAAATAATATACATTATATTCTTAGAAGCAGTCAAAATTGCAGAAAGCAAGTCCTCTAGTCCATTAATATTTGTTAGAGAAGGTCATCGAAAGGACATTACCACTTATTGGCCCATGAGCTGGGCCAATTGGAGACTCCTCACCCACTCCTTTCTCCTTAAGATGTATATTTTCCCAACCAGTCCCCAACTAGGAGCTGTTTTAAGAACATAGCTGTGAGATAGTACCATGGTTAGTCAGTTAAGACTGCAAATATGACTGAACCCAATTAAGACCTCTATAAAAACAATATTTTGGCTAGCAGGAGAGTGCAGAGAACTTGCTTTCACCCAAGATAAGCCTTATATAAGTTCCCTTGCTTATTAAATCTCCCACCTACCATTCTGGAGTGGCCTGCCTTTTTCCTTTGGTAATTTGCCCTCTGTTTATGGGAGGACAGTTTCAGATTCACTTGGGAAACTCTTGAGTTTGCAATCTAACAGGACCCTTCTGCAAAATTGCTTCTCATGCCCTGGCCAAAGTGGTTCAATTGGTTGGAGCATCGTCCTCTACACCAAAATGTTGCAGGTTTGATTTCCAGTTAAGGGCACATACCTAGGTTGCAGGTTCAATCCCTGGTTGGGGCATATTCAAAGCAACCAATTAATGTCTGTCTCTATCTCCCTCCCTTCCTCTCTCTCTAAAAGTCAATGAAAATATTAAAAAAAAATTGCTTCTCACGAATTGCTCTTCTGAATTGGGCTCTGGTATTATGCAATCAGCTTATATTGAGGACTGAAATTGTCATTATGCTTATTACATGGCCATTCAGAAGAGTGCTATTTATTTCATCATACAGGAATCCTATAATAAATTACTGTATTATCTTACCACCAAAATAAATTGTCCTTCCGAGCAATTGGTTTGTTTAATCTATTTTAAATGTAAATTATATAAACTCATAATTACATTTTCCCAAACAGCATTGAATTCCTTTCTCACAAAATATGTTTTGTTATATACTATGAGGGAAGTGCAATAATGAATCATGGATTTTGTCAATGGGAATGACCTTAGTAATAATAGCTATTATTTATTAATCTCATCCTATGCTTTAATAATGTCTTAAGCAGGTTGATGGATTATCTCTTTACTATTACTACTACTACTAATTTTCAGCTGAGAAAACTGAGATGCTGAGAATTGAAGAGATTTAAGAAACTTGTCTCAAAACACAAAGCTAGTAAGTATAAGAGCTCTCATTCAAATAGAGACTCCCTCCAATAGCCACTATATAATATTGCCCCTCGATTCAAATGAAGATATTTGTTTGACATCCGATCTTCTTTTAACTTAGCTCTTATTCTACTTCATTTTAACTATAAAATTCACAAATATTCACTTGGAAATCAATCATTAAATGTCATTTCACAGTTTGGAGCACATAGTAGGTAGTACTTGATGAATGTTAATGTACTTACCTGGGGGATGTCTAGACACAATGGATAATATATAAGGACCTTGTATATAAGAACTAATGAAGTCATTGTTGTGTTACTATAGTTTTGTAAACTAAAACAGTATAATATTATAACCATATGTCAAGTTGAGGCAGAGATAGGTTAGACTCTATTGCCTGATTTAGGAAATTAATAGAAAATAAATAGAAAACAAGTCTTCAAAAAGATGTCCCTTGATTAGGATATGTTACTTATGAAAGGATGTTTTCTGTATTTGAGAAAGGGAAAATTTATAGTACTCTTTCCATAACAAGTGCTCAATGTAATTTGATTAATTAAAAAGAGGATAAAAAGTACAAGAAAGAGTTTTCGTGTGAAACATGTATACTTACTAAAATGAAGTAACCTTCTTTATTATTACTCTTTATTCTTACAAATAGTTTAGTCTTGAATATATTCATTCCATTTCTCACAAAAAATTTAGACCAAAGCTTGGTGGTTTGGCAGCTGCTCACATTGGACAGCTTTACTACCCTTCATAAATATTAAGTTCAATTTAATTTTTCAGGAACAAATACTAAAAGATTGTGGTCTTATCTCCCCCATTCTTAAAATTTCAAAATGTTGAATTTAAGACTGTTAAAATATCTCCAGAACTTTGAAATATAAACTTTTATAAATTTTAAGCTTGAACTCATATGAAAAGCAAAAACTAACTAGTAGCAGGAGGCTAGCAGCTGATTAGTGCTCATCTAAAATGCATCAGAAGTTGAGTACTCCCACATCAGTGCTTTTTAGAGTAAGCATTTGACTAATTTAAATATGCTCAAAACTGAGAACTGGCCAAGAATTATATAATCCAGATTTTTATTCAGTGTTTCCATGAGAAGACTTTTCCAGACAATTTGAATAATCAGAGTGGGAAGCAGTTTTGCTCCATGGGATCCTTTTCCAAAAGGTAGTTGCTGGAGAACAAATAAAACTTCATTATTCTTCCATGGAGTTCAAACCTACGAACCCTTGAACTTAGAAAATCAATGATAAGATCTTTAAAATTTGTTGTTCCTTATTTTATTTTAATTGACATACAATGTCATATTATTTTTGGGTGTATAACAATGATTTGACATTAGTCACCATATATCACCATATAGTTAGTACAATATTATTGATGTAGTCTCCATGCCGTATATTACACCTTTATAACTTTTTAATTTTTTATCTTTTTCTTTATTGATTAAGGTATTGTGTATGTGTCCTTATCCCCCTAGAAGTTTGTAACTCTTGGTACCCTTCACTGAATTAGAAAAAAACACAACTACCTTTTCCTCTGCTAATTACCAATCTATTCCTTGTATATATTAATCTGATTTTATTTGGTTTTAGATTCCACATAGAAATAAAACCATACAGTATTTATCCTTTATCATTTTCTATCTGACTTATTTCACTTAACATAATACCCTCAAGGTCTATCCATGGCATTGCAAATGGCAAGATTCCATTCTTTTTTTTTTTTCTTGATATATCACATCTTAAATGTGTGTGTGTGTGTGTGTGTGTGTGTGTGTGTGTGTGTGTGTTTCACACTTATCACATCTTATTTATCTATCCATCGGTGGACACTTTGGTTGCTTCCATCTTTTGATATTGTAAATGATGCTGAACTAAACATAGGAGTACATATATCTTTTTTGAATGTGTGTTTTATTTTTTTTTATTATTTGTTTGTTTGTTTTATAAATAACCAGAAGTGAAGTTTTGGAATTACTGGGTGATATGGTGGTTTTATTTTTAATTTTTTGAGGAACTCCATTGTGGTTGCACCAATTTGTGTTTCTACCAACAGTACATATGCATTCTCCTTTCTACAACAATTATTTTTTTTGTATTTTTTATGACAGTCATTCTAATAGAGTAATACTTACAACATAAAGATGAATTTAAATAATTTAATGTAATAATTGGAAGACACCATTGGAATTACATAGTTTGGACTAGAGAAGAGGGAGACATTTATCAAAAAAAGGCAATTGTTTCTCCAATAAAATAGGAAGAAGTATTGGGAAGAGAAAATAATTTATGTGCTATTACAAGTGAAGGGGCTATGGCCTGTTGATTCTGAGTAATCTTATCTCATAGGTATTCAGTCAGTGTTTGGTGGAAGGGAGGAAAGTAGACTGGGGATCACCTGGGAGAAAGAGTTAACAAGAGCTAGGGGTCAGGTAACAGCAAAACAGATCAGAGACATCCTCCACTCCCAATAGAGATAGGAAAATGAGTCATAAAAGTAGTTATTGTGCACCAGTAAGACATGTGCTTTCATATTGGAGTTTTACGTTATGAACTGTTGGAAGAAGAGGGTTACTATTTAGGACCTTCTGTCGGAGACCAAATATTGTTCTCACCAGGTGGATGTAATTGTTCTCACTAGGTGGATGTAAACAGGCCAGAAAGCTGGCCAACCTTAATTGCTCTGAAAGGTCAGAGCTGATTACTCATTGTTTAGTTGAATCTGTTTGTATCATGTTAATTTCTGTTATTTCCTGCGTAAAGGCTAGGGGTGTGTCCCAAAGCCTTAATAAAAGGGAGAAAAGGGCCAGAGCAAAATGGTAGTCCTTCCCACTAGAGGAAGGCTCCCGCCTGGCCCCCCAATATCGCCAAATTAATATTTTCTAGTCTCTCATTTCGTTTGCGTGAGGCCTCCTTCAGAACCCGAACCCTGACCCGGGAACCCTGAACCACGCGGGACATGGAAAGGGGCTACCACAACCTTCCAATTTGATTCCTGACATGTTTCACATCTATGTGATTGACATTTGTTTCCCACCACTTTGAGGATAGGCAATGGTAAGGAACATTTTCCTGAATGGGATTAACTCTCCTGGATTCTTTTAGTAATTCTATCTATAAGGGCCAATATACACATTCCTATCATTCTCCATATGCTTTAGTTTATCCAGCAAAATTTAAAGAGATTCAGCTAAACAATAAATAAACTGGTGTCTCTTGGCTACTTGCATGTGACAAAGATTTGGGAGAGGGACCTATATTAATATGGAACCAAGAAGAGAAAACAACAACAACAAACAAAAAAACACAAAAACTAATGACTGGATGAAGGGAAAAAAATAAAAACTAGAGGATCACCATATTTTCTACTAATCATCATTAATTTTAAGAAAATACTTTTCTTTTAGTGTAGAGAAAAGTAGCAATAGTAATTGATATAGTGAAAAAATATACTCTTTGAAGAATTACTTTTTTCTAAAATCATTTTGTTATCTATAAATAGTCCAGGGAAAATATTACAATAATATTTAAATTTACTACCTTTATTTTCTAATCTAGATTCTAAACTTTATATTCACAGGTTTCCAGATTATTTTTCAGGGGAAGGAGGTATTTCAGTGAAGATAAGGGAAACTATTCAAATAACTTTTTGGCCTCATTTTTTGTAGTATTGATTTAAGAAAATTATTTTTAGTACTTCCTAAAGAGTAAATGAAAAAGTATTTCAAAATTGAAAAAAAATATATTAGCTGTTCTCTTTTACCTAAGATTAATATACTCTTCATGTATGTCCTTATAGCATTAATGAAGTGTTTTTGCAAGATACAGCATTAAAAAGAAAGAGTTAATGGAAAACGTGTCACCTGTATTTTGTTAATTTGCTGCAGATTCATTCTCCTTGCAGGTGGCACATATTTTTAATCATTTTACTTGACAGTATAAAAATATCTGTGATGAGAAAACCAGCCACAGGTTTTTTTCTCTTCATAAAGAAAGGTATGCTAAAACATTGAGTAATTGCAGCCCCATTTTAATTTTACTCACAGCAGTTAAATTATTTAAGTGTCTCTTCTGCAGACTAAATGAATAATTTTTAGTTTACAAATATTTTAGTACCATTAGAACAATTTTGTTTCTATTATCTTAGCTTTCGATTTCTGTGGTATTAAAAATGAGAAATAACCCTCACAAAGTGATTCCAAATTAGAGTTTTGGGGTCAAATTATATTTATTGACTTTCTTAGATTCTTTGTCTGGGGGGACTACAATATATATCATTCTCCAAGTTACATTATCTTATATGTATTTTGAATTTTAGATAAGCCAGAAGCATTATATTAGAGACCAAAAATAAAATCTGTTGAGTGCATTATACTTTCTGCATCAGGAGATTTAATACTACCCAGTTTTATGTTATAATTTAGAGTGTGGCAATTTTATTGATTATATCATCAGCTTGATGTCTTGAGACTGCTGATATTGGAAAGGAACAATTAAGAAGCTTTTCCATTTTTATCCCATTATCTTTTGTGAACTCAGCTGCATTTAAACATTTTTAATTTTGGAAAATCAGATTTTAAGAACTTTATCTTCAGAGCTTTTATAGAGAGGGTATGAGAGTAACACTTTTATAGGTTTTGTTTAGGTTTTAAGTTTTCAGTTCTAATCTTGTTGGTCATGATAAGTTCTCTTGTCTATTTCCATGGTTTAAATGAGGCAGCCTTCTAATAAGGCTTACTGTCTACTCAAAACATCAAAATGAAGTCATGAGGTAACTAGAAATTTTGGTTCCTATGCCCATTGTGTAATTTAGCTACTATAAACGTAAGTTCTGAAGGATCAAGTATACAAAGATATTTCAATTTTTTATTATTTGTCATTCTATGTTATTAATATTTCTTATTTCATAAAATATTTGCACTTATGCATATTGACTAGCAAAGTAATTATGGTATAACTAGAGGACCAGTGCACAAAATTTGTGTACAGAGTGAGGGTTCCCTCAACTCATCCTACACCCTAGTTGATTGGGGACCCCTTGGGGGATGTCCCACTGCCATTTAGGCTCAATCCCAGAGATTGGGCCTAAATTAGCAATCAGACAACCCTCTCACAATGGCTCCTAACTGCTCACCTGCCTGCCTGCCTGATTGCCCATAACTGTCTCTGCTTGCCAGGCTGATATCCCCTAAATGCCCTCCCCTGCAGCATGATCTCAGCCTCTTCCACCCTCCCCTTCAGGCCTGAGGTCTCTTCCAACTGCCCTCCTCTGCTGGCCAGTTTGGTTCTGATTGGTCAGCTCCTATGCCAGTGTGAAAAGCTCTGCATTCCAGGCAGCCATTGGCTCCCCACAGCGTCCAGATTTGGTTCTCATTGGTTGGTTCCTATGCCAGTCAGTGTCAGAAGCTCTGCTTCCTAGGCAGCCATTGATTCCCTACAGCACCCACCTTTGATTCTGATTGGTTGGCTTCTATGCCAATCAGCATCTCCAGGCCTATCTCTGCACCTAATTGAAGTGTCAGGGGTTAACAGAAGCCCCCGTGGAGGCTAGGAGAGAAAGAAAAGCCTGCTTGCTGGCAAAGATCAGAAAAAAAGAAGAGAAAGAACGAGGTAAGTACACTGAACAACAGCTTCCACTGAGGCTACAGATCAGACCCTGATTCACCTTCTGGGTCTCAGCTACCTGGGCAATCAGTGCTGGGTCACCAGGCTGCAGCTGGGCAACCCAACACTGACTTCTGGATGGTCAGCTTTTGGTCATGAGCAGTCGTTACAATCCTGGACTTTTATTATTAAGATGAGAGGTCCATTGCAGGAAGATTCCTGCAATAGGGCTTCCTGTTATGGTCTCCACTGTCCCACCAGCTTTCCTCCCTTCTCAGCAGCCCTGCCTGCTTCCCTCCCTTTTCCACCATTCCACTTGCTTTCTTCTGGCAGCTTCCCTCCCTTCTGCAACACTTGGCTTCCTTCTACTCTGTCTTCAGTCTTTCCTCTGCAACAGGATATACAATTAACCACCATCTTGGTTAGGTTAATTTGCATACTTGCTCTCATTGACTGGTGGGCATGGCTTGTGAGTGTAGAGGATGTACAATCAATTTGCATATTTCTCTTTTATTCGTTAGGATTGTACTGTTATCAATGTTTTTGTTATTACATTTGAGACTAAATTTTAGAGCAGTTAATTTTTTATTGCTTAATGATAAAAAAGTGGATTCTGTGGTTAGTTCTTTGGAATTAGGAATGTTTTGGTTCATCTAATAAGGAAAAGCAGGTATAACAAATACCTAAAAAATTTTATATAAAAATTTTATGGCATGGTAAATTAAGTAATTATAGAAATGTACTCATCCATAGAAGCAATAAGGACACTGGAAAATAACAAAAATCTTTACAATATATGAATTCTATCTTAGTAAACCCATTGTGTAAGAATGCCTATATCATCTAATCCAGGTTCACCAAAATAGTTTCTCTTTTTCTGTCTCTTTGGACATTTAGATTTATCCATTTACAGATGATATTGTGTGTGACATAAACTTTGGAAAAGAGTGAAAAAGCAGAAATAAGCCTGAAAAGTAGACAGCCAGACAGTGAGGAATCATGTTCTCAGGCATGGTGTATGAGTTGTCAGTGCTTGAAAAAATCTTAATGTCTAACAAGAATTGAAAAAGATCTTGTCAAGCCATAGGATGAAAGTTTAGCCTCATTCAAGGCCAGACTCCAGCAGAAGACAGAAAAAATGCCTTGGAGGGAAGCAGCAGTTTTATGAAGGGTATCAGATGCATTTGGGTTCCAGTTCAAGTCATCTCTCAGCCATTTACACACTGTATGATTTAAATTATTCACTCTAACCTTTAAAACTTAATTTGTAAAACAGAAACACTAATAGATACCCCGAGGCTCCATCTATATAATAAATGTGATAATCCAATCTAATAAAATAATAATATGCAAATTGTCCATACCTCTGCTACACCAACAACCCATGCCCACCAGCCAATCAGGAATGAATATGCAAATTAACCCAACCAAAATGAGTATGGCCACAGAGAGAGCAGGAGGGAGGCTTGGGTTGACCCAGCAATGGAGGAAGTCAAGCTTTCTGCACATTCTAGCTGGCCCAGGCCTCCACTTAAGGTAAAAAGGCTTCAATGGCTGCTGCCACGGAGCAGAAGGCTTGGCTCTGCTCCAGGATACAAAGTTTTAATTGTAGAAGATAAATAAATCCCAGATACCAGAGCCTCCACTTGGGGCACTGGGGGGGCGTGGCCAGCCTGAAAAGCACCACAGGCCCCTCACCTAGGTCACCTCATGCCCCAAGGGAACACCTACCATGATTTTGGACACCCTTCAGGGCAAACTAACTGGCCCAACCCTTGAACTAGGCCTCTATCCTATCTAATAAAAGAGTAATATGCAGATTGACCATCACTCCAACACAAAAGATGACTGCCTCCATGTGGTCACAAGATCCTGCCCCCATTTAGACACAAGATGGCTACCACAAGATGGCCAGCAAGGGAGGGAGGGAGGAGGAACCAGGCCTGCAAGGGAGGACAATTTTGGGTGATCAGGCCAGCAGGGGAAGATAGTTGGGAGGGACCTGGCCTATAAGAAAGGGTATTTGGGGGTGATCAAGCCTGCAGGGGAGGGCAGTTAGGGTTGACCAGGCTGACAGAAGTTGGGGATGACCAGGCCTACAGGGAAGGGTAGTTGGGAGGGACCCAGGCCAGCAGGGGAGGGCAGTTTGGGTGACCAGGCCCACAGGGGAGGGCAGTTAGGGGCAAACAGGCTGCCAGGATAACAGACATCAATTAGTCTGGCAGGGGAGTGGTTAGGGGGGGATCAGGCTACTAGGCCGAAGTGGTTAGAGGCAATCAGGAAGGTAGGCAGGTGAGCATTTGGGAGCCAGCAGTCCTGGATTGTGAGAGGGTTGTTGGACTACCTGTTTAGATCAGATACTATGTGAATTGGGCTGAAATGGGCAGTCGGATATCCCTCAAAAGATCCCAGATTGGACTGGGCTGAAGGACACGCTCCCTGTGCATGAAATTTTTGCAAGACCAGGAATTTGATATTCATTTCCTCTTTACCCATAGCTAAGCCAAAAAGAAAGAAAATGCATGTCAGTTTCTTATTCTTATTCTACTGAGTTGCAACAGTAGTTAAAGACAGGTTTGTATAAGGAGAGTCAATTTCAGCCTTTATACTCAGACTAGAGGCCTGGTGCATGAAATTGAGCACTGACAGGGATGAAGGGTCCCTCAGCCCAGCCTGTGCCCTCTCGCAGTCCGGGACTCCTCAGGGGATGTTTGATTGCTGTCTTAGGCCAACTCCCCATGAGGATCGGGCCTAAGCCCGCAGACAAACATTCCTCTCATAGTCCCAGACCCCTCGCTCCTTACTACCTGCCTGCTCACTCCTTACCACTCAGCTTGCTGCTCCTTAATGGTAGGCTTCTTATTGCTTGGCTTGCTGCTACTTAGCACTGCAGTGGAAGCAGGAGAGGCTCCTGCTAATGCCACTGTGCTCACCAGCAGTGAACCTGGCTTCTGGCTGACCAGTGCATCTCTCCCTCCCTGCAGGGGAGTTCACTTTCCGCCAGGGGCAGCTCCTGAATTAAGGATCTATCCCCTGGTGGTCAGTGCACTTCATAGTGACTGGTTATTCTGGTCATTCTGCTATAATGGTCACTTAGTCTTTTATTATATAGGTATATGTGGGAAAAATAACTTTATTTGGTTTAAATATATTTGGTTCTGGATCTACATTCAATCTCAGTTATTATTTAGGTCTCATTTATTTCTCAACTTTGCAACTTGATTAAGGAGGGCTTAACTGGTCCATGTGGTCTACTTCATGCATTATAAGACCAAATGCGGCTCAGTCTAAGGTCATAGGGTCCCTTACAATCCAGTGGTTTTCTATTTCTCTGCTATTCACAGACCCAGAACAGGTAAATCTGGCTTTTAGGCTCCAAACTCCTTTGACACAAGGTGTACCAAATCCTTTTGATTTTTGCCCACATTCTAAGGTAGTATTCTTAATTGTAGTGAGACCTTCTCTCTATCTTCATTTTAGGCAGGCCCATTTTACCTTGCCACTCAAGTAAGAAAGAGGCAAAGAAAGTGTGAGTGTGTTATGTTAATACACTAGTACCTTACATATAATTGAATAACAAATAAGATAATTTAGATTATTTCTAAATCCTATTAAACAGTGTGATTATGAGATAATTGACCAATTAAAGAATAAACTTTTCTATTGACTAATTTAAATGTCTTCTTTGCTGGAAATACTATTTTTTCCCAGGGTCCTATCTGTATTTGATGGATTTTACGAAGTTCTGTAATGAGGAAGTAATGCCAATAATGAGAAGTCTAACCCCTATTTTGTAAAACTACTGTTTGGAATTTCTGCTATTTTTCTTAGCCTCTTATTCTAAAAAAACAAAAACAAACAAACAAACTTTGCTTTCTAGCCTGCTTTAGCCTGCTTGAATAATGAGGAAGATAACCTTAGCTCTCTAACCTAGTAGGCCAAAAACTAGATATACCCATAATTTCAATGCCATGCCAGGTGGATTTTTAATTGGATAGAAATATGTTGTTTTTAAGGCCAGAATCAAGATAACCACTAAGTGCACATAAGACTGGCTCCTTAATAAAAAGGGAAGTTCTGTTTGTAGCTTTGCTTAGAATTTAAATTCATTTTCTCTAAGCCCACCGCCGTGAATAAAGTGTGATTCCAAACTCTCTAGTATTGTTTGATTATTCCGGTTCTCTGTAACATCATTGGTTCCCTGCTGGGAAAAACAACCCATGCTTGGCTTTTAGCTTCTGGTGAGTGGACTGGATTTGGGGCCCGAGGGCATTGGACAGGCCTCCAGGAGGCGCTGCTCTGCTGAATTAGCAGAATTAAATGGAAGGACTCTTGGCACTCCTGGACCTCAGCCCAGGACCTGGCCAGCATCTAGAGAGAGCAAATAGACACATCTGGACCTATCAACAGAATGTGTCAGTTCAGTGCACTCCAAGTGAGTGGAAGTGGGAGTTTGATCACCTCCTTAGAAGCCATACAGCTTCCTCAAGCAAATTAATCAGGAATCAGGAATTGGGTGGATTGTTGTTTAAACTCTGAGTGAATGTCTGGTGAGAATGTGTGAGTGTTGCTCACAACTCTCGTTTGTATGGATTCACAACTTTGGTTAGGGAGTCTGAGTGGGCCCCAACCTGCGGTTGCATCTTATAGCAGAATAGTGACTCACCCCCATGTGGAGGTGACCAGACCTGGGGTTTATATGGGTGCACTTTAGTTAAGACAAATTTAAGCTCCCAAAGAATGTGGCCAGGCAGGCATCTGAGTGAGGATCTGTGAAAACAGGTCATTCCCTCTCTTATTTGTCTCTGGCCACTGATCATCATGGGGTCAGGACAGAGCAAACTCACTATTCTCAACTGCATGTTGAAAATTTTAAAAAAGAGATTTGATGAGAATTATGGAATTAAAATGAATTCTGAAACAGTGAGGAAATTCAGTGAAGTGGAATGGCCAGCCTTCGGGGTTGGCTGACTCCTGGAAGGCTCTTTAGATGAAGGATTGGTCAGGGCGATCTGGAATATAGTCACAGGAGATACTGGACATCCAGATCAGTTTCCCTACATAGACAGCTGATTAGAAATTGCTCAAACCTTGCCACTTTGGGTCCGGTTCTGCATGTATAAGAAGGGACAGAGCAAGGTTTTAGTAGCAGGAGTGAAGAGGCAGGCAGGGCAGGTGCAGGTCTCTCAGAAGGAGAGGCAAGCAGGGCAGGAGCAGGTCTCTCAGAAGAAAGTCAACCCCCTATTCTACAGGACTCTCCCCTGAGGAAATTCCAGCATTTTTACCACCTCCATATCAGCCACAGGCAGCACCAAGTGCTCCCTCTGCTAGCCTAGCAGATCCAGAAAGTCTGGAAACACCACCTGTCTCCATCTTCCATCCACCAGGCTCTCCAGAATTGGGTGGCACTTGCATTTAGCCAATTGAGAGCCCACAACAGCTGGCATGTCAGATGCCTGTCAAAGAGATTCAAGGTGCCCAAGAGCTTGGTGAAGATGGGACCTCACAGGAAGGAAGGCCAGTTTATAACAGCCCTTTACCACAAGTGACATTCTGAATTAGAAGCAACACACCCCTGCTTATTCTGAAAAACCTCAATGGTAGATCTCAGGCCATGGTAAATCTCCTAGAAATGATCTTCCAGACCCAGAAGCCAACCTGGGTGGACCAAAAGCAGCTCCTTTCACATTCTTTAACACTGAGGAGTGTATGAGAGTAATGACAGAGGCTCAGAAGTGGTTCCAGACCCAGGCCCTGGCAGGGACATTAGACACAGACAGATGGACAAGGGAGGCACTTCCAGATGAGAAATCTAATTGGTCCCCGAACTCAGAAGATGGAAATACCAGGCTGGAAAGATATTGGCTCGCTTTTCTCCAGGGGGTCAGGGCAGGAACCAAGAAGCCCACTAATATGGCTAAAATCTCTGAGGTTTTCCAGAAGCCTGATGAAAGTCCAGCAGCTTTCTATGAGAGACTGTATGAGGCATGCCGAATCTACCCTCCCTTTAACCTTGAAGCACCGGACACTCAAACCATGGTAAATGCTGCTTTTATAGGCCAAGCCCAGCCTGATATCAGGAGAAAATTACAGAAGCTGGAAGGGTTTATAGAAAAAAAATGTTAATGAATTGTTAGAGATAGCCAACAAGATTTTCATCAACCCAGACAGGGCAGAAAAAAAGGAGGAAGAAAAGAGAATACAAAGAAGGTCAATGTGATAGCAGCAGCTTTCACAGGTTTGGGCCCCCAGAGAGCCCAAAAAGGGAAGCAAGAAGACAGATCAGAAGGGAAAGGAAGAATAAGCCTGAGACAGTACCATGTGCTTATTGTAAGGAAACAGGGCACTGGAAGAATGAATGTTCCAAAGGGCAGAGCAAGAAAACAGAGCCCCCTTTTCCATCCAGTTTGCTATCAACCAGAACCACCTGAAGCAGACCTTACTGGGCTGGCAGCACTGACTCTGACTAGGACAGACCAGGTTCTTTTTAGCGAGGCTTCCATAAGCCCATGGTCAGAATGAAAATTGGGGGCCAGACTGTAGAATTTATGGTTGATACGGGAGTGAAGCACTCAGTAGTCCCACAGAAAGTAGAACCTCTCTCAGAAGAGGAGGTCACCATTATTGGAGCTACTGGGGGACCAGACCCATAGACCATTCTGCAGGCCTTGCCAATGCCAACTTGGCGGGCACCAAGTAATTCATGAATTCCTGCATTTGCCAGACTATCCAGTACCTCTGATGGGTAGAGACCTTTAGCCAAAATTGGGGCAGAAATCATTTTTGCTCCAATGGCTCAGCACAGCTTTACCTAAGTGAGGAGACTTCTCCAATGATCCTGTCCTTAGCAGTGCCCTGGGAAGGAAGAATGGAGACTTTATGCCCCTCAGCCAAAGGCCTCACCTTTAAAACCTGAATTAGAGGAAGAATTTCCGCTGGTCTGGGCAGAAGGAAATCCCCCTGGCCTGGCCAAAGACCATGTCAGATACTAATTATCTTAAAGCTTGGGCACAGCCTGTAAAAATCCACCAATATCTAATTCCATGGGAGACATGCCTAGGAATTCAGATCCACTTAGACTTGCTGCTTCAATGGGGACTCCTTAAAAGATGCCAGTCACCATGGAATACTCCCCTCTTGCCTGTCAAAAAGCCTGGGACTAATGACTACCTTCTGGTGCAGGATTTACGGGCTGTTAATGAGGCTGTTATAATCTTACATGCAGCGCTGCCAAACCCCTCCACACTTCTAGGACTCATTCCATCAGAAGTGGAATCGTTTACATGCCTACATCTGAAAGATGCTTTTTTTTCTGCCTCCAATTAGCCCCCATCAGCCAGCCCCTTTTTGCTTTTGAGTGGGAAAACCCAACTACAGGAGCCAAGGAGCAGTTCACCTGGACCAGACTTCCACAAGGATTCAAAAACTCCCCTGCTCTCTTTAGCGGAGCACTAGCATCTGATTAATCTAAATTCCCAGCAAAGGACTTGGGGTGTGTTCTACTCCAGTGCTGGGAAGGGACACGAGCCCTTCTGAGACTGTTAAACTGAAACAGGTTATGGAGTGTCCAAGAACAGGCACAGATTTGTCACAAGGAAGTCAAGTATCTAGGTTTCTGAATCACCCAAGGGAAATGAATGCTAGGAACTGAAAGAAACCAGACATCCCATTCCCTAGCACCTGGCAGCAGATTCGGGAATTCCTAGAGGCAGCAGGGTTCTGATGAATCTGGATCCCAGGGTTTTGAGATCTGGTCAAGCCTCTATATGAAACTTTAAAAGGGGAAGGAAAGGCACCTATTGTATTATTGTATTGCCCCCCCCCCCACCCAAGCAGGAGAAAGCCTTCATTAGCATAAAGGCAAAGCTCACTGAGGTCCCAGCACTAGAGCTACCAGATATGACATGGGATTTTAATCTCTTTGTCCATGAGAACAGAGAGATAGCCCTAGGAGTTCTAACCCAGGAGTTTGGCCTATCTCTCCAAGCAGATTAACGAAGTGGTTTCCTGGTGGCCCTTGTGTCTCAGGGCCCTTGCAGCCATGGCATTATTAGTCAAAGAAGCAGATAAACTTACCCTGGGACAAAACATAAATGTAAAAGTACCTCATTCTGTTATTACTTTAATGGAAGCTAGGGTGCAGCACTGGCTAACTCATACTTGGATGACTCAATACCAAGGACTGTTAAGTGAGAACAATTAGAAGCAGTGATAACTCAATCCTGCCACCTTTCTGTTTCTGAGGGGGTCCCTGAGCATGATTGCCTGAAAGTCCTAGAGAAGGGTTACTCTAGCTGGCCAGGTCTAACAGATAAACCCCAAAAGAATCCCGACTTGGTATTGCTCACAGATGGCAGAAGCTTCTTAGATAAAGGGAAAAGAGGAGCTGGGTATGCAGTGGTATCAGACTTTGAGACAATTGAAGCACAGGACCTGCCTGAAGGATGGTCAGTGCAGAGGGCAGAACTTAGAACTCAGTAAGGATAAGCATGCCAACATCTACACTATTTCACGCTATGCCTTTGCTACCCTGCATATCCATGGGGCTATATATAAGGAAGGGGGGCTTCTGATGGCAAAAGGAAAAGGAAACAAAATTATATTTTAAAGTTGCTAGAAGTAGTTTGGGATCCTAAAGGAATAGTTGTCATTCATTGCAAAGGTCACCAGGAAAGGAAAGACTCAGTGCAGAAGGAAACCAGCGTGCTGACACCACAGCAAAGCAGGGTGCCATAGAACAAGCAGAACCTGCACGGATCATGTTGGCCCCTAATTACCTGAAGCTCCAAAGTACAGTCCTTAGGAAGAGGAATGGGCTCAGTGAGAAGGGGGCAAAAGAACAAAAGAAGGTTGGTGAATACTCCCAGATCATAGGGTCTATGTCCCAGAACAGTTAGCCCATCAGGTAGTCCTCCAGCAGCATGAACTTACTCATTTATGAAAGACTTCTCTAGAACCTTTGTTAGGCAGATACTACCTAATTGTCCATCTTCCCTCCTTGTATGCCTCAGTTTCTCTGCATAGAACAATGCCAAACAGGGTCCTCTAGGACCAATAGCAGTTCAGTGCTGTGGACAAACTCCCTTTGAGGACTTAGAAGTAGACTTTACAGAAGTAGGTCATAGCAGAGAAAATAAATAACTACTGGTCTTCGTTTGCACTTTTTCAGGCTGAGTGGAGACATATCCCACTTGCACAGAAAAGGCGAGAAAAGTCACTAAGGCATTGTTAAAGGACATAATTCCGCAGTATGGAATGCCTCTGACCATAAGGTCTGATAATGGCCCGGACTTTGTAGCAGAAATAGTACAACAAGTAACTAAGGCTTAAGGATTTATATGGAACCTACATACAGCTTACGGCCTCAGAGTTCAGGAAAAGTGGAGGGCATAACTGGACTCTAAAGCAGGCTATGGCTAAGCTATGCTAAGAGACAACCTTACTCTGGACAGATGTCTTGCCTTTTGTTCTCCATGGGTACGCTGTGCCTTCAAGGGCCAGGGTAGGTTTCTCTCCCTTTGAAACTCTATATGGTAGACCCCCTCTCTTAAATTGGCCAAAGGGAGATTTGGGGGAAATAGGAAATTTAGAAATCCAGAAGCAACTACAAGGACTTGGAAAAACTATCTTTGAAATCCACTGATTGTTTACTGACTGACTACCTATCTCTCTAGGAAGAGCTGTACATCCTTATAAACCTGGAGACCAGGTCTGGGTAAAAGACTGGAAAAAAGGGCCCTTTAAACCAATTTGGAAGGTACCCTATACAGACAGTCATACTAACCACTCCCAAGGCTCTAAAGGTTGCAGGACTGAAAAACTGGATTCACCACTCTCGGGTGAAAGCATCCCACAAGCCAAGCAAAGTCTAGCCTGAGTGGAAGGCGACCTCTGACCAGAAACACCCCTTGTGGAACACCCTCAAGAAGACCTCAGACCTGGCTGATCAACCTGCTCCAATGAATTCAGAAATGCCCTGCTGAATTCTTCCTTACAATAATCTTTCTTCCTTATCTTCTCTTAAATGCAAAATGTCCTGGTATTTCTGGATAATTATTGTTTTTTATCTTTTTAATAATTCTCATTTTCTCTTTTTTACGAGTGCCTCCAGAACCCAAGGCTAGTCCCAGGAGGAAAATTCTTCTGTCCTTGCTGGATCACAGAAGCACTGCTTCCTACACAGCATAGGAACAAGATGAAGCTAAGGCTAATTATTTTACTGTTACTGAACTCTCTTAATCTCCACCAATCACAGGTCTACACTCTGCCTCTTGAGAGCTTTCTAAGTCCTCACTATCTCTACTGAATACTTAACCTTTCCCTTTTCCTCTTAAATCAGACCAACCCAGCCTTAGTCAGGGAGTGCTGGCTCTGCCTTCCCCCATTTTCTTCAGCATATTTCACTGACCCTATACCCATTGAGGGATGGAACCAGGCAAAAATCTCTCTGACTTATAAGAAAGAGAAGGGAAATATATGTTTTGAAAGAGCTGACATCCTCTTAGGTGATTATCCTCCTGCCCAGGCAAACCAAGTCTCCCTTCTCTTTCATACCAGTGTTCAATCTCTTGCTAAAGTAGCTTCGTCCTCTCTCCCAATCACAGGCCCTATCACGCTACATACCCCACTGCTAGCCCACACCTCTTTATGCTTTATAAGATCACAGGGCAATATAAAAATAGGTGACCTCCCATCCTCTGCTTGCAACACCATAGTCAAATTGGAACTGACAAATACTTATTGGTCTGAACAGATTGACTATCAGGTCTCCCTGGAAGCCAATGGTCATTTTCTATGACCAGTCAGTTTTATTTCTTATCCAACAGTCCAGGCCCAAGACTTCAAGTGTCCTTTTCCTTTCCTCTCACTTTTTCCTTGGATAACACCTCATACTAGTATATTTACCCATTTTCACTGTAGAAAAGTCTCAACCTCTCACCTGTCACCCCTTATTGGAAGTGCCATGGCAGCCACTCTCTCAGTATGGAACACAGAATCAGGACAGAGACTTCTATTTTCTGCAACTTATCTTTTTTCTCTACATCTTTCAGCTTATCTTCACAATCAGGGAATCTTCTTCATCATAAATACATATGTCTGTCTCCCCAAAAACTGGACAGGGACTTGCACTCTTATCTATCTCTCACCCAACATAGACATAGCTCCCAACAATCAGTCCTTGCCTGTCCCAGTAACACACCATATCCAATACAAAAGAGCAGTCCAGTTAATCTCTCCCCTATAACACTTGGTATTTTTAGCAGGGGTTAGCACTGGATTAAGGGGACTGGCAGCTTCCCTCTTCTACTATCAGAGACTATCCAAAGACCTTGCTGACAGTTTAGAATAAATATCTCAAAGTATTGTTGCAGTATAGGATCAGATTGACTCACTGGCAACTGTTACTCTCCAGAATCAAAGAGGACTAGACCTTCTCACAGTGGAGAAAGGGGAATCTGTGCCTGTTCCTTGAGGAAGAGTGCTGTTTTTATGCTATCCAGTTTGGTATTGTGAAGGATGGGGCCAAGAAACTAGCTGGTCAAAAGTAAGATAGGAGTTATCTGAGACTTGGGCTGCATGGGGGAAGGGGAGAGTCTGGAAATGGCTCTGTCCATTGACAGGACCACTATTAATGCTATTCATAGCCATAACCCTAGCACCATGTCTTCTAAATCTGTTAACTAGCTTTATCTCATCCTATCTAGGACTTCACATGGTCCTATAAGTCATAAGAATTCCCTACAAACCTCTCCAAGAGTAAGAAACGGATGTTACCCCTTTCCAATAGGAAGTAGTAAAAGAGTTTCATCACCCCTATTCACCATAACATCCCATGGTTATTGTACCACAAGGCTGAAAAAATGTGTGGGGCAGGGGAAGGGAGGAAATGAGAAGGCTAACTCTTATTTTGTAAAACTACTGTTTGAAATTCTCTGCTGTTTTTCTTAGATGGCCTCTTATTCTAAAAGAACTTTGTTTTCTAGCCTGCTTTAGCCTGTTTGCATAATGAGGAAGATATCCTTAGCTGTCTGCCCTTATAGTCCAAAGACTAGATATGCCCATAATTTCAATGCCATGCTAGGTACATTTTTAATTGGATAGAAATATGTTGTTTTCAAGGCCACTCATAAGATAACCACTAAGTATACATAAGGTTGGCTCCTTAATGAAAAGGAAAGTTCTGCTTGTAGCTTTGCTTAGAATTTGAATTAATTTTCTCTAAACCCACCATGGTGAATAAAGTGTAACTCCAAACTCTTGGGCACTGTTTGATTATTAAAGTTCTCTGTAACATTTTGAAATCTGAACTGATGTTAATGTAATATGTAGTAGAGTTATTAGATTATATACTATGGCATTATCTAGATTTATGGATTATGTTCCTAGATTAACACAAAGAATGCCACAATTGGGAAACTATAGATCATATATGCAATCCATATAGATCAC
The DNA here is from genome assembly GCA_004026805.1 of Lasiurus borealis. Classification (NCBI taxonomy): domain Eukaryota; kingdom Metazoa; phylum Chordata; class Mammalia; order Chiroptera; family Vespertilionidae; genus Lasiurus; species Lasiurus borealis. The sequence goes on along the minus strand of PVJN01003078.1, from coordinate 56,973 downwards.
ATGTCTCTCTCATCTGAAACAACATTGAAATAGCCTCTGAAATATTACATCTACCATTACATGTCTTAATGTGTTATTATTAACCTTGGAGGGTATTTTTGGATTAAAGATATAAATTTGTAAATCTCAAATAAGAAGATTGCCTTCTTTAATGTAGGTGGGTCTCAACCAATCAGTTGAAGGTCCAAATAGAGCACAGAGATCATTCTCTCAGAGACAGAGGGAGTTCTCCAACAAATTGACTTCAGATTTATTTACATCATAGGATCTCCTAGGTCTCCTCCAGCTCACCAGTACTAGGGAAAGGACATTTTTTTTCTCTATTTTTATAGGTTCTTTTGGTTGGTTTAATAATTATGTTGACATAAAACAGGTTAACAGGAGACAAACAAATTTAATTACTTCTGTGCAGGATCCTCATATAGACATAGGAGGCTCAAAGACAGTCAGCAAACATTATTTAAATGTTACCCTGAGCAAAGGAGAAAGGGGTAGAGGTCTGGGGCTTCAAAGAGAAGGAAGACAATTTACAGGATTATGGGAAGAGCAAATGTTTGGTAAATAAGTGTTTGCTATGTCAAATAGATAATGGGACACAGAAAGGGATTGTAGCAAACTTCCTGTTGAGCTTTCCTAAGCCCAGCACACTAGCCCATGTTCTCTATATCTCTGGTGATAGTTCTCTTCCTGGACCAGGCCCGCTATCTAATTTTTTTTAGGCAGTTAAGGGGAAGGTACAAAGCTCTTCCTGAGTTTTTTGGGCCTAAAGTATCTTCAGCTCAACATAAGCTGCATGACAAAGTGCTGGCACATTTTTGAACAGCACTAACCATTCTCCAATCCATGCTACAGCTTTTGAACTCATCAGTATCTATAATTGCTATCAGTGGGGGGTGACCTCTGTGACTACATTGGTTGCCAGTAGAAATGGGCTTCTTGGGGTGCTGCAGGAATAAAAATTTTCTGAGGCCCCCACAGGAGGATGAGGTATTGAAAGTTTTTAGAGGTAAAATAGACAGGTTTAGGGAGTTTTAAAAATAAAGAGCGTCTATGGGGTGGACTGCAAAGTTGGGGGCTGGGAGCGGCCAAAATGCATACGTTCATGGAGAGAGAGAAAAGCAATGCCACAGGATAAGGGGAAAGAAAGATACCCATTCACAGAAGACAGGGGAAAGCCATGGGGAGTAGGGAAACAAACGGAGAAGGAGGAAAACAGATTTTCACAGGGGATAGAGAATTCTGCCATAGAAGTGGGAAAAAATGGGGGGGGGGGACTCATGTGGGGTTTGTGCTTTGAAGCTGCTATAGTGACCAATAAGAAGGAAGTAGCAAAAGATAAAGAACTGCAGCCTTTATAAACCTTAGGAAAAAAGGGGCTTAGAGGTTCACTTCCTTGGGATCCCCTCCCTATGTGGGAATCTGTGCTTGTTTCCAATAATTTTCCCCCTTTTTCTATACCACCTTTCATTTGTGGCTTCATTCTTTGAATCCACGTAGACGAGAATCAGGAAAGAAACCATCTTTGCATCCTGCCTAGAGGAAAACCACAGGTTTCAGTTTGGTTTCTGCGTTTCAGTATCAAGGAAAGTTTTATGTCTGTGGAATTAAACCACCAAGTTTCCAAGGTGCCATCTCCTTCCATCTTGCTAAGGAAAAAGTTTCATTTCATCTTCAGCAGAGCTAAGATTAAAGCCATTCCCCAGTTTCTGTTCCATACTAGCACAGTGCAGTCCAGCATCAAGCTAGCTTAGTTTGGGTTCCTATCTGCAGGCCATTGCATGTGAAACCACAAGAGGAACAAGAGAGAATTCCTTGTCTGGGATTTTAATTTTTTAAGATTTTTGCCATGCTTGCAGTGGCTCCAGTCTCTCTAGCCAATCCATAGTACCTGATGAAGCTGCCCAGATGACCATGCTTATAATGTCTGGTCTTCCCTTTGCTTTCTTCCTAATATTAATATTGATAACTAGCTAATTACAATGGTAACATAATCATTAGTCAATCTTCTATATATAGATAAATTATATTGGTTCCATTTCTTTGGAGAATTCTAATAAACACAGCATCTGTTGGCAAGAGGGAAATTCTGCTTATCAATACTATGAAATATCCTGCATTTTTCATTTTTTAAAATATACTTTATTAAATTTTTACAGAAAGAAAGGGAAAGGGATAGAGAGTTAGAAAGATGGATGAGAGAGAAACATCGATTAAGCTGTCTCCTGCACACCCTCTACTGGGGATGTGCCCACAACCAAGGTACATGCCCCATACTGGAATTGAACTTGGGACCTTTCAGTCCACAAGCCGATGTTTTATTAACTGAGCCAAACCGGTTAGGGCAACATCACTCATTTTTAATATTGATGCTTGTTGACCACAAAGACTTCAAGTTGTACCAAATTGAAAGGAGAAAGATGCATACAATATTTGGTATGTATACAAAAATATAAGGAATCTGGGTAAAGTAGACACAATTAAATCCAAGTGAATATAAATTAAAAGGGTGCATGACTTAATGGTATTTTCTTTTCAGAATGTCAATATTGATAAAACAGGCTACTATGTGAATTAACCTGATATTTTAGTGTGAAAAATTTAGACATTATTGAGTCTAAATAATTCAATAGCCTATATGAGGCTTTAAACCACTTCACTATAATTTAATGTCCTTTGGAGAGCTAGAAAAATAAGGTAGCTTTATGCTTGTTCAATATGGCATCAATACAGTCTAACCAAAGCAAGAAATAAGAACATATGACCTCTAAAGCCTCTCACATGAAGATACTTTGATTATAATCAGGCAAGCTTTGCACTTAGAGCCTGTAATATATTAAAATATAGAATATTAAAAAATAAGATCATATATAATAGCGTTTTATTCTATTAGCTTCCAATTAATCAAGTTTTCAGAAATTAAAGCATCTAGTTATTATGTTTCACTGAGAGAAATATTAAAATTCATGAGTATTCTAAAGGACATCATAACTATAGCAAAGCAGATTACAGTTCTGCCAATAGAATGAGGAACTTCCATTAGGCTTTTGCCATGAAACTATCAGAAATCAACAAAGAAGTAAATATCTTCCATTGATAAACATGTATAGGATTAACTTGAATGACGGATATAGAAGATGAAAAAAATTAGAAAAGTAATTTAAATATTACTGATATCTCTTATAGCTACTATGAAAAATAAAATGCCAGTAAAGAGATTAAAGAGAACATGAGGGCATTTTAAAGTAGTTAAGAAGAACAAGATATTAAAAGATAAAATAGACCCTATTAGATAAAACTGGTTATGAGCCATAGAAATTGATAAATAATAATTAGATTTAGAAACAGCAATAATTTATTACAGAGAATGTTAAAATTTTATAAAATGTTGTCAAAAGTCTTTATAAATTATAAAATTGAAGACTTATATTTTAACCAGACAAACAATGGGTCTGTGCTGCTTGTCACTACTTAAGCCAATTAAGCAGAGACAGAGTTGAATCATTATGAGTGTTTATTACAATACTGCCTGCTAGCAATGTGGAAGAGCAGGGGGACATCCACTGCTCCGCACCCCATCATAAGCCAGTTGCTCATTTTGGGTAAAATAACAAAATATTACATTACCAAGGGTATGCCAAATGGGCAGTTAAGAGGTAAGTAGGCTTGAGATTTGCAAAGGCCAGCAGGTATGCAAAAGGACTGGGGATCTTTAAATTACTTAGTAATAGACAAGGGCTAGGATTTTCAAAGAGCTAGTGATATGCAAGGTATGAGATCTTCAAGGGCTGTCTCTGGTTTCTCCAACAAAGTTATTCATCTTTCTATGATAGTATGCAGCTCCAAATGGAAAGAATGGGCTGCATTTCCAGGTCAGGCTGAGGCTGCCAGCCAGGTTAGAATGTGCCTTCTTTAATTAGAGTAAAATCATCACAGTTAATAGAGCATGATTAATATTTATTACAATTCTAGCTGGTTCCCCAACATTCTATTTCTGCCCCTATCAATATGACTTTAGAAAAATGAATATTTTAAAAAAACATTAAAAACTAATATAAAATATTATTTAAATATTTTCAATAAAATATCTTATTGCTAATGTTTTCCTTTTTAATAGAGACAACAAAATATTTGAATATTCAAATAAAATTATTCACTAGTTTCAGAGACACTAAAAATATTTTTATCACAAGCTTTTTTTCAGTATATCATAGAAGTATGGTAAACTATTGTGCCAGGATGCATCAGTCAATTAAACCACCAAATTAATTTTTTCTTTTAACTTGTTTTTTTTGTCCATATAACTTATACCTAGGAAACATGGCTAGTGCTTTGATGCATGGGAGATGTTCATAAAAGAATCTTCTGGGATGGTTTAATTTATTGGGTTCTTTTCCATTGTAATATAGGGACAGTATTAATTTAAAAAAAAAATATATATATATATGTTGAGCCCTTTCCTCTTACATTACAATTCCCATTAATTAGCCCAATACTTAATTAGAAGAGTGAACCTCTTTGTGAGTCTTACTGTGCTTACTTTGAAATGAACCAGTGCAATTACTCACTGAGAGGAAGGCCTCTGTATCCAAAGTTTAGAATTGTGACTAATTAGCAAAGAACAAGTAGCTACAGTGCCTGTGATCAGTCAGGAAGACATAAGTCAAACATTTTGGGAAAGATATGAGATGATGCTTTTCCTTTTAGTAGATAGTGAGAAGCGTAATCCTTGAAAAAAAAAGATTAATGAACTTAATGTATGCATTTGTACTACTAGTTTTACTTATTTTATCATTTTATAAATGTTGGTTGCTTTAATTTTTTAGTACTAAACAATGTAATGTTGTCATTAGATTTTAGTTCATTTACAAGTGCTTTTGAAGCATCCATCTTATATAAAAACTGCTGTTTGAAATTTTAACCTTGCTATTGGCTTCTGTAAATGTTTGCTTGCTTAAATAATAAGGAAAATGATACTATTCTCACTTCAGCGAGGCCATTAAAAGTTTCCTGGACAAAATTATCAGTGCTGGCACCAGGCCAGGTCTTTGGTTGAGGTCTCAAGGCCTCAACATATGGGGGCCCTTTAAAAACTTGCAAAGAGGCAGGAAATATCCTATATTTGGGAGACAAAGAAGATAAAAACATATGAATAGGGAAAATTTGTGCATGTTGGGGCCCAGAATTTGAGAAACATTTTCCTTTGGACTCACACTTATTAAATGTAACTCCAAACTGTCCCAACATGGTTTGGTTATTCCGATTTTTCTGTAACACTTTCATTTACTATATTTGAGTTTTCTTATTTACAAAAAAGAATAGTAATGCCTATGCCAATGGTTGAATTAAGTATTACCTCCTATCTGTTAGTTTATGTAATTGTCTAGCCCAGTGGTTGGCTTATAGTAGATAATAAACAAAATTTAATTATTTCCCTATTTTACCTTACCCTTAAAAAATGACCTAAGAACTGGGGATTAAACTTACCATGAGTTGGGTCTAATTATTACAGAAGTCGTTAAGATTTTTACTTTTCTATACAGGACACTGTCTTTAAATTACTATAACCTAACAATGAGTTCAATTTCTTCCCTTATGTAGTTTCGGTTTATACTGGTTTATATTGAACTTGTATGTCTCTAAACCCCTTAAGTCTAACTCTTGTAAATGTCTCATGCCAAGCCTTGCCAATAAGTTATTCAATAAATTCCTTTTCTCCCACTCCCCTTACCAATAATTTCTTTTCACAATCCTCTTGTCTCTTACTCCCTTCCAAATGTCTGTGTTTTCTGTAAAGCTCTCCTGGGATCCCATTCAGGCTGCAGAGCACAGAAAATCTCTGATTATCTAATGGTGTTGAAAATCAATCAATAAGCTACATGGATTTTTGTAAGAACAAATAAAGCCAAGCACCAATGCTTTGGTGTTTGTTGCTAAACTAGTGGCATTCTAAAATAAAAGTATTTCTACTAACTATTAGTAGATTTCAGAGCCAAATTGCATGTTAATGGTGGACTTTTTAAAATTATGGACTCAACTAAATAAATAATTAAGGCAAAGATTATTTATCATGGTTTAAAGGAGTATAATATGTTTAATTATGGGTAACAGTTTTATAGAATCGGCTGGGTGTCTTTGAGCACAGCAAAAAGACATAAGGATTATTGGAGGTTTAAAAAAACCATAACTATTAAGAGAGAAGAAATGGGCCAAGTGCATTCAGACTAAAGAGAAGACAAAAAACAAAAAACAAAACAAAAACACAAACAACAAGTCCATCACAAAAGATATTGAGGGGAAAATATAAGAGACTCTTTTATAACTCCAAAATGAAATACAAATATATAAAGTCAAAAATTTTGCTTCAAAAATATTTTTAAGTTAAGCATTAGAATTAATCTGAGCATTCAGACAGGGATGCAAAATATTTCTGTTAAGAGTGTAGAAATACCCTGTGAGTGAATTCATCATAAAAAGATTGGTTTATGAATGTCATTGAAATAGGAATTTTAGGGCTAAAATAAAAAAAAAAAATTACAAATTTTGGAAATTGAGTGGACCATGGAGGAACCTCGCACAGGGCTGCAGAGCAGCAGAAGGTACATTTCCATAGAATAGGGAAAACTGAAAAGCTGCAACAGGTACATTTCCATAGAATGAGGGAGCTGGGAACAGCAAAAGGTTTATATTTACAAAATAAAGAGAAGGAAGCCTTTCATCCAGATGCAGAGGAAGAAAGGCAAAGGGAATAGAAAAGTAATAAGGAAGGAGGTGGGAAGAACCTTACTTGTCCCAGGTGAGGTTCAAACTTACTATAGTAATAGGAGATACTATAGTAACCAATCTAAGGGAATAGTGACCAATCAGAGGGGGTATCAAGGCACCAGGATCTGCAGCCTTTATAAGTCTTAGGGAAAAGTAACTCAGTGGGACCCTTTTCTCCCTCCCCACGTAGGAGTCTGTTATGTGGGACTCATTCCCTCTTTCCATGTGAGAGTCTTTACTTATTCCTCAATAAATATCCACCTTTACTATACTACTTCCTTTCTGTGGATACATTCTTTGATTCCAGCAGATAAAGAATCTGGGTTTCAGTCCAAAAATTCCATTTCATCAGTGTGCTGACAGTCCTTTAACTCTGAGTCATTTCCTTTAATTATCCTTATCTCTAGCTTTCTAAAAATGCAGTCATAGAATATATATATGTGTGTGTGTGTGTGTGTGTGTGTGTGTGTGTGTGTGTGTGTGTAAAACAAAATTAAGACTTCCAAATCCTAACTATATCAGTTCTAAGGGCCCAGTACATGAAAAGCTGCATGGGGAGGAAAGGTGTGTCCTCAGCTTAGCCTGCACCCTCTCCAATTTGGGACCACTCAAATGGATCAGGCCTAAATAGGCCATAGGACATCTCTCTCACAATCCAGGATTGCTGGCTCCCAACCATTCGCCTGCCTGATTGCCCCTAACCACTTCTGCCTGTCAGCCCAGTCACCCCCTAACTACTCCCCTTCCAGCCTGATTGATGCCTAACTGTTTCCCTGCCTGCCCTATTGCCCCCAACTGCCCTCCCCTGCTGGCCTGGTCACCCTCCACTGCCCTTCCTTGCCAGCCCAATTTTCCCTAACTGCCTCTCCTGCTGACTAATTGCCCCTAACTTCCCTCCCCTGCTGGCCTGGTTACCCTTAACTGTCCTCCCCTGCAGGCCTGGGCCTCCCCAACTACATCCCCTGCAGGCCATCTTGTGGTGTCCATATTTGACCACTTGGGAGTGGCCATCTTGCATGTTGGAGTGATGGTCAATTTGAATATTATCTCTTTATTATATAGGCTATTTAATAAGGACTTTACATATTCTTACTGAATTATTCAAATGTTTGTTTTGGAAAACTTTGGATTAGGTTAATTGTGGTTTAGATCCCTACCCTTCGAGCTTTTATTTAGGTACCAGGATCCCTGGGAAGTTGAGCAAAGGGAAGTCATTTCTAAGGCATTCAGTGGAAGCAGATTTAGGAAACGATAGGCAGAACTGGAAAAAGTAGAAAGGGGAAAGCAAACTCCTGCCTTTAGGACAAAGGGGACCTTGAGGATGAATGCCAGATGTAGCAGCAGAGCAGGATATGGGTGGCAAAGTAGGCTGGTTGAAACCTGGGTTGTTTAAAGGAAGACTTAGGTGAGGCTGTTAAGCATTTGCCAGTCCACAGTACAATCTGACCATTCCTTCTAGGAATACTCACTCATGTTGTGAATGGAAATAATGGCAGTTTAAAGCAACTGTACATCCTTGGACACTGATGCTCATCTTTCATTGTTTAACCATATGCTTTTGCTTTACCAGCCTGCTACTACAAAATGAAATTATCTCAACCTTCCTTCAAAATACTTAAGAGGTGCTTCATTGCAGATCTTCTCTGGGAAAGTTGTATCCCTTAAGCAATACCTCTATTTTATTCTTGGAAGTTTCCTAGAGTGCTCTGGAAAAGGCCCTTCATTTCCTCTGGTCTTTCTTGTGTTCTGGAAAAGGCCCTCCATTTCCTCTGGTCTGGTCTTATATCCTCTAATCTTGTCACCATCCACTAATTTTGTTATATTTTAAATTAGTGAGCTGTACAATATGCCTTACTGGGCTAATTAGTTAGGAGTCATCTTTATTGCATGCAGCTTCAGAGCAGATTACCTATGTCAAATTCTGAACACCAAAAGGAGGAAACATTCTCTTTTTATATCTTTTTAGGTCCTTGTGTAAGTTATTTTTACAGACAATTGTAACTTTGAGAATCATATCTATACAGGCACCTGGCATCAATATCAGCATATCAGCTAGATGGCTTGCTTGCAAGGTCAGACAATTAAGTTTATCTTTTCTATTCAAGCAAAAATAACAGAGTTGACCTACAGAATAAGAGACTGTCTAAGAACAACAGAGTAGTTCAAACAGCAGTTTCCCAAAGAAGCAATTACTGTGCTTCAGTTTAAACTGTTGCTGACCCAGGTGAGTGAGCTCTTAGCTTAAACAAAGCTACTCCACTGACAGCTATTCTGATGCAATGCTTTCATCAATTCCTGGCCTATACTTTCCATCCACCCTCACCTGTTCCTTCTCATTTGATATATGATGTTGTCTTCTGGGTCCTTTGACACCTCCAATCGTGCTTTCTCATCCCATACATTGCATGATCTTGAGGAAGGCAACCTCATCTCTGTTTTTCCTAGAGCACACATTAGACTGGGAGAGGAGTGGACAATACACAGAATAACTTTGAAATAGTCTGAGACATAATTACTTGTGATTACTAACTGGTTCATACATTTTGCAGGGAAATCTGTCGAGCTCCTACAAGGTTTCCCTATGCTATGGGGATGAAGCATCCATCTTATATAAAAATTGCTGTTTGAAATTTTAACCCTGCTATTTGACTTCTGTAAATGTTTGTTTGCTTGAATAATAAGGAAAATTAGTCTACTCTCACTCCAGAGAAGCCATTAAACCTTACCCAGGACAAAATGATCAGTGCTGGCACCAGGCCATGCCTTTGGTTGAGGTCTCAAGGCACCAGCACATAGGGGCCTTTTAGGAACTTGAAAAAGGGGCAAGAAATATCCAATATTTGGGAGACAAAGAAGGTAAAAATATAAAAATAGGGAAAATTCCTGCATGTTGGGGCCCAGAATTTGAGAGACATTTTCCTCCAGATCCACACATAATAAATGTAACTCCAAACTCTCTGAGCATTGATTGGTTATTCTGGTTCTCTGTAACAGGGACAGGATTGGGAATCAACTCAGTACCCTCAATATAATCTCCTGAGACTTGTATATCTCAGTTCTTTCATATACTTTCCTTTAGTGCCTTTGAGAAATGCAGTCCTTTTCTTCTCCAATTTTCCTATACTATCAGAGGAGCTGGACATATTCTTCTTGAGAAATGTCCCCAGCTTTCTCATGTTTATTACTGCTTTTCACCACAAATGTGTGGAATGCATTTTATTCACCAGATAATTCAGTCTTCCTATTCTATTGAAATAAAATTTTTTAGGGGTGAAAAAGACAGGTTTTAGGAAATTTTAGAAATTGAGGGGTAAGTTTTAGAAATTGATGCAGCACAGGGCTGCAGAGCAGCAAAAGGCATATTTCCATAGACTAGGGAAAGCTGAAAAGCTGCAACAGGTACATTCCCATAGAATGAGGGAGCTGGGAACTGTAAAAGGCCTATATTTAAAAAATAAAGAGAAGAAAGCCCTCATCCAGAAGGACAGGAAGAAAGCCCAAACGGAATAGGAAAACAATAAGGAAAGAGGGGGGGGGAAGAACCTCACATGTCCCATGCCCCATGTGAGGTTCCACCTTTGAGCACAGGACATACCATAGTAAATAATCTAAGGGAATAATGACCAATCAGAGGGGATATCACCACGATCTACAGCCTTTATAAGCCATAGGGAAAATAAACTCAGTGGGACCCTTTCCACCCTCCTCATGTGGGAGTCCATTCTGTAGGACATTTTCCCTCTTCTCACGTGGGAGTCTATACTTGTTCTTCAATAAATCTTCACCTTTGCTATACTACTCTGTTTATGGATTCACTTTTCGACTCCAACGGACAAAAAATTTGGGTTCCAGTCCAAAAATTCCATATCACTGTAGTATATGTATCAAAACTGAGTTTTTGAAAAATAAATTATACTGTTCATTAGTCTAATTTGAAGCTGTACTAAGTCGATGTTCTTTCCTTTGCTTTTTTTCTTTTTCTTTTCTTTCTTTTTTTTTACTGTTACATGTGATGAAAGTAAGATCAGGACTTTGTCTTTCTTAGAGCAAAGTATGATCTTGAATGTTAATATGAACACACATTCTTTCTCACAAAGATATATAGGAACCAAGTAGAAATTATTTATACAATACAGACATTTTTGAGAGGCAAACAAAATAAATTGTTAGCAAATTTTCCAACTCTCTATGGGAACTATTCTTCTAAGGAAACCTATTTAAGTCAATAAACCGAAAATCAAACCCCTTTATCTTAAGTTTTCCTCAAGAAGAGTAGAGACATATTTTCTTATATATATAGAAACTGAATGTTCTATTAAGTACTACCCAAGCAAATCAAAGAGTAGTATACTCTAAAAACAAAGGCTATTTATCTTAGAATGTGAAGTGAGAATTTCCACTCTCAAAATGGCAGTCTTCCAACCACAATTTGAAACATTCTCCATCATCTGTTTCATTATAAGGTTGTTAAAGGACTGGACACTGAAAATTGATAAGCCTGAGACTCACTATTTTGGGGAGAAAATAGTAACTTGTTAATACCCTCTTCTGGGTTTAGGTCTCTTCCTGAACATGAAGATTATGTAGCTACTCTGCTTATTAATGGCTTTCACATGGGGCACAGTCTCAGTGGTAGAGTTTTAATTATTTCATAAAATGTAGAAGTTTTAAATATTTATGATGTTTTCTCATTTAGACAAGGAAATAAACTTAGTTATATAGAGAAATCTGTCTTTTTACTTCTAGAAGCAGCTATGCTATAAACATTTCCAAACACACACACACACACACACAGACACACATATATGTTTATATATACACACATAGTGCTATGGAATATGCATTTACAAAATGTGGTTATTTATTTTTATATTTACACTAATGGCCAGGTGCACAAAATCCATGCACACTGAAAGGGAATTAACTAGAGGAAATATTTTTATATTGCTATTTGCCCTTTCTCTACAATAAAAGTGTGAGTGATAAAAAGAAATGAGTACAATGTATATGAAAATAATATATAATTTTATTAATAAGTAAACAGTAACAAAATTATATAACAACAATAAGAAACTCATGATATAAAAAAAAACATTGATTCAAATAATGACTGATAAAGAGATTAAAATTATCCTAATATCTCCCTGTATACCATGTTAAGAGTGAAAACACTTTCAGAGTGTTTGACTAATTTCCCTTGGGATAAAGTTTTTAGAACTTTAAGTCACATGATCTTCAAACTCTAGAGAAAGCATTATATAATTGACCATGTGCAAAAACAGGTTCAGGTGGGAATGTTTCTACTCTGTCTAGAGTTTGTCCTTGTGATTTATTAACAGTTATTGCAAATGCTGGCATCACGGGAAACTGTCATTGAATTAATTTAAATGGGAGGCCAGTGTCAGATGGGAAAAAATTAAATCTTGAAATCAGAACAACTTCTCCCTCTGCAGATCCTGTTAATACTTCAGCTTTGATACTGTTAGGAGGTAATCTTTTGATAATAAATCTGGTACTATTAGAAAGACCCCAGTTACTATTAAGATTTCTCAATAGCACTATGATTACACCCACTTTCAATTTTAATTTATGACACAGCATTCCTGAAGAATTAATACTAGTAAAAAATTCGATGGGAAATTTTTTCTTTTCAGGATCATCTGTTGAGTCAATGGAATCATCACTCAAATAGGTGTGAAAATCTCCATCAAGTATATCCAAAATTTCTCCATTTAATTTTTGAGCATGCTCATTTTTTGGACAAAGTTTAGATATATTTTTAATGTTATCTATAGATATACTATTTCCAAAGGTGGCTTCAATAATAGAAGTATTACAAATCATTTAATGGGGAATTTCAATATCCATTCCTAAATGAAAACTGCTATCAAGTTTGCCATCTCTAAGTTTTACTATTTGCTATAAGCAGAATCCTCTTATCTCATATTTGTTTTAAGAGACAACTTTCTGAAACATCTCCAAACATCACAATACTTTAAACTCGTTTGTACTATGACCGATAGCATAGCATGCGGCACAATACTGAGACATTGTTGAAAATCCCTTCCAAGAAGAACTATTTATGGATTGATTGTTTTCCATGAAATTTTTACTGTCAGAATCTTGGTTTGTCATTAATATTTTTAAATATGCTGTGTAATCTGGAAAATGTATTATCATTTGGACAGACTTTCCCTTTGCTACAACATTGAGTAAATTTCCCATCAGATGGTATTTCATCAGAGGAATTTAGTGATAGGCAAAACTGACATCAGATAGTCATTCCACCACAACTATGTTCGAGAATTGCATCCTCGTGTACTTCATTTTTGCTGAGCAGGTAGTTTCTACCAGTACTGCTAGTACTTGTCTCTAAACATATTTTGTCTTCACCACTACCCTCTTTCAACTTCAAAGACATGTTGATATTTAGACATTTTCTGTCAATGATGCAGGTATTTTTCTGCTTCAGAGCAATGTTTTTCCAATAGCTGCTCTTCAGATACATTCTGTCGCAGGTGTCACCTTCTTTCAAGATCAGATGTGTGTTGCTCTTCCAACATTTTCTGTTGACAATATCAGCATCTTTCTGCTGCAGAGCTACGTTGAATCAACAGTTTTTCTTTGGACATAGTCCCACCTCTCTACTGCCAAGGTCTGATATACAGGTGAATGAGAGTCTTGTCTGTCAGGTATTTGAGAAACAATGGTGATTCTGGCTGACTCTGTGGGGGTGGGACATCCTCCCACCTGTTTTTCAAAGTTTCCACAGCTGGGATGTGGAAGCTGGGGCTCCAGAGGGAGCAATGCCCTTTAAACCACCAGGTTTCTCACTCTGCTTGACCCCACAGGCATACCTTGGCAGAGACTGCCCAGATCTCTGTGGCTTGGACCTGCTGGTAGTGTTGGGTGCTGCCCTCACCACCTGCCTGGTCCCCCATCTTGGCTTGAATCTGGCTGGCAACATCGGGCGCTGCCTAGGTCCACGACTTTGCTTGGAACCAGGCAGGCGGCATTGGTTCATCTGTGTATGCAAATTTACCTGCCATCTTTGCATCTGTGTATGCAAATTTACCTGCCATCTTTGCTGGGTTAATTTGCATAGCACCCCTGATTGGCTGTGGGCATAGCAGAGGTATGATCAATTAGCATATTACTCTACTATTAGATAGGATATTTGTACTCCATTAGATCTACTCTGGGAAGTAGATAGATTTTGTTGGTGCTGACTATAATCATGACATTATTAGAGGGTACTCTCTTCTTTGAGATGCATTTAAAATTGATTTGCATTCCTGATTTTATGTCCAATAAATTCAATGCTTTTTTCAACATTTCTATGTATTCCCCAGAGTATATATTCTCAGTCACTTCTAATTCTGCTTCACATTGAATTTAATGTACCTATTTGTCATTTCCCCTAACTGCTTTCTCCTATAATCTACTCAAATAAGGAACATTGCCCATGTCTTTCAGTTCTCCCTATACCACTCATAGAAAGCATTTGTAGATATAGCAGATTATACTGAAGATTTAGAGTGAAGGGGTGGGAGTGGGGGAATTGCAGTAATTCCTGGAAAATTTTGTAAAAACAATTAGATGTTACTGTTTTTTGAAGTTATTTCTTACTACTTCATCCTTTTCGCTAACAGTCAGGAATTTTGAATTGACAACATTTCTCCAAGGGTTGCATTAAATACAGAATATTTTGATGATCTTTTGAATAAAAATATTTCATTAGATTTTTTCAGTATAAGTAGATTTTTAATTAAGCATTTTTAGCAGTAAAATGATAAAAATAATAAAATGTAATTGCAAGTGATCTATTCTTTTATACAGCAAAGTTCAATCATTGACATTTTATTCTTATTTTCTTGAATTTTTAAAATCTTGGCATTTTTAAGTTCAAATATTTTTCTTAAAAGATTTATCTGTCTTTCCCTAACCAGTTTGGCTCATTAGATAGTGTCAGCCTATGGACTGCAGGGTCCCAGGTTCGATTCTGGTGAAGGACATGTACCTTGGTTGAGGGGACATCCCCAGTTAGAGGGTGTGTAGGAAGAAGCTAATTGATGTTCCTCTCTCATCATTGTTTCTAACTCTCTATATCTTTCTTCCTTCCTCTCTGTAAAAAAAAAAAATCAATTAAATATATTTAAGAAAAAAATTTATCTCAGAGATCAGTGCATTTATCCACTGATTAATGGAGTTTATTGTAACAATTATATCTCCTTGTTTTGCCTTGGTGGCTCCTTTGTGTTTCATAATAATTTGAATTTCCCTACATCAATTATTTTAAATCTAATTTTTCCCAAATATTGATTTTCCCAACAATCATTAGAATAACATGTTTTAATATGTTCATTGTTGAGATTTGCCAACTTGTTATGTTGATAATTTCTACAGACATATTTTTATCCAATCAAGAAAGTATGAATATAACAGTTGGTAACATTATTAGTCTCAATAATTAACAGCCATTATTGTTTAATGAATTTAAGTAATATATTTTTAAAATATATTTTATTCATTTTAAAGAGATTGAGGGAGAGAGAGAAAAACATGGATGAGAGAAATATTGATCAGTTGCCTCCAGCATGACCCCTACTGAGGATTGAGCCTGCAACCTGGGCATGTGCCCTGATTAGGAATTGAACCTGCAACCTTTTGGTGAATGGAGTGATTCTCAATCAACTGAGCCACACAGGCTGGAGCATCCTATATAATAAAAGCCTAATATACAAATAGATCAAACAGTGGAACAACTGCTCGCTATGATGCTCACTAACCCCCAGGAGACAGATGCCCAAGGCAGGAGCTGCCCTCTGGTGGTCAGTGTGCTCCCACAGGTGGAGTGTTGCTCAGCCAGAAGCTGAGTGCAGTGGCAGTGGTGGGAGCCTCACTGCCTCTGCAGCAGTGCTAAGGAGTAGCGAACTGAGTGGTAAGGAGCTATGAGTAGGCAGACAGACTTCCCTCAAGGGGTCCCAGACTGCAAGAAGGCACAGGCCAGGCTGAAGAACCTCTCCTCCTACCCCAGTGCATGAATTTCTCCCTCCCCCACCCCCATGCATGAATTTCATTCACTGGGCCTCTAGTAAAATATATTTCTCATATATTTCTTCATTCAGAGTTCCCCATTCACAGTTCCCCAAATCCTTGAAATTTCCTAAATATTGAGAGTAAAAACTTGTCTTTTGTGTATGGAACCCCTGTTCTCTGTCCTACATACATTGTCTTATGTATCTCTTTTATCTTGCTGTTCCTAATTTATATTATTTTACAATAAACTAGTAATCTAGTAATTTATTATTCCAAGTTTGTGAGCCACTTTAGCCAATTAGTTAGACACAAGGAGAGAGGATCTTGGGAATTTCTGATTCATAGGCAGTCAATAAGAAGGACAGGTAACAAACAACTTGAACTTGCAACTGGCAACTGAATTGAGTTTCTAAAGAGGGAGTCACTGAAACCTCCAATACATAACTGGTTGGTCAGAGCACAGATACAGCTTGGGCTTACAACTGCTGTCTGAAATAGGAGGAAGTGCACTCTTATAGACATGAACCTTTAACCTGTAGACTCTGATGCTATATCTCAGTTAGATAGTATCAGAATTGATTTGAATTTTCACACACTCTGCTGGTGTCCAGATGTTTTTTGTGATGGGCAATCCTCCACACCCTGCTGGAATTGGGTCCAATAGCAGTTACCTATTCAGTACTATACTTAAAATATCTATTTTACATAAAGAATGTATAGGAATGTGCTTTAATACTCTCTTTTTTCAAAGCTAAGCATCTAAAACATAATTTTGTTTCTTCAGTAAGCCTGCTAGCCATTTCATTTTCTCAATATTCACATTAAATTGTACAAATGACAGAATTTTATCTCATTTGAAGCAGCCAACATCCTGTTAAATTTATATTTAAATGTAAGAAGTCTTTTTTTTTTTTTGCATATGCATTAGTTTGGGTGGGGAGATATATTTATTTATTTTAAAGTCATGATGCAAATCTCTTCAACCATATTTTCTTGCTCCAGGATCAAGCCTACACACAACTTTTCATTAAAATGTTGTTTGAACTGACATCTGCCATAGTCTGGAACATATTTTATCCAGTACTTGATTTTAAGCCCTCTGTATGTTTTAAAATTTTCTTAAAAATTCTATGGCATGTTTGAGTATCACTGAACAAACTACAGCTACATCTATATCCAGAATGGTGCGATCTGAGTGAAAAATATGCCACCTTTTTAAAGAGCATTTTTAACAATTTTAATTATTTTATCCTGTCAATAACAGTTTTCTGAATAAATAACATCTCCATGCACAGCATTTTATTTATTAAGAAATGTTTTAAGCATAGAGAAAAACGTAACAAAAAGATCAATGAACATCTACCATCACCCACTTTTATCAAATCTTAATATTTTGTCATGTATACTTCTAACATTTTAATTAAACATTACATATTCATTTGACTCCCACTGCTCAATTATCTTCTCTTCCATTTCCTCTCCTTCTTTTTAGAAATAACTGATATCATCAGCTGACTAAAAGAGTCAATTTACTTATGCATACCAAAGCCCAATCAAATGAGAGCAGGAGGTTGCAGCCAGGAAAGTAAGTGTTTATTAGTTGTGGAAATGGTGCCAAGCCTGGAGTCATAGATAAGATGATGCTCAAAGACCTAGTCAGTGGTCGGTAAACTGTGGCTCATAAGCCACATGCGGCTCTTAGGCCCCTTGAGTGTGATTCTTCCACGAAACACCACAGCCTAAGCAAGTCTATTTTGAAGAATTTGCATTAGAAGAACACTATTAAAAAATTTGGCTCTTAAAAAAAATTTCAATTGTTGTACTGTTGATATTTGGCTCTGTTGACTGAGTTTGCCGACCACTGGCTTATACCATTATTTCTAGTTGGCAATTGTAACAGTTATTTCATTTCTATAATAAGTGAAACACATTCATGTCAAAATAATTTTTTTCTACAAAAGCCTGAGCCTTGTTTTAATCTAAAAATTGTACATCTCACACTTCCTTACAGGATTTTTCTAGACTCAGGTAGTCAGAAAGATCCTATTCTTGGCCCACTCATCACCTTCTCTAGTATTGTTTTCCATTTTTTTTCTGCTGTCTCTATCATAGTCATAACATAAAATGCTGAAAAAAATCTATATTATAGGTAATAGTACCAATTTGTCTGTTTTTCATTTCAGTTTATTACCATCTCCTAAACACTTAACTTTTGACTTTGGCCTTACTTAAGCTCTGGTACTTGGATTCTCTTGATATTTTCTTTATTTACTTATCTGTTTTCAGCTAGCTACTACAATATCATGATTTATGATTATATGTAATATAAATATGTAATATGTAATATAAATACATATCTATATATTTGGTCACTCAGATCCCCAAACACATATCTAATATATACTTGATCTTTGTCCACAGTTTCTGGCCCCATGCTCCAAAAACCTTTGGGGATATATCCTAGATAATAAAGAGGTAATATGCAAATTAACCCTCACACCTTCACACAATGAGTGCCTATGACCAGGCCAGCAGGGTGTTAGTGAGGAATGACCAAGCAACTGAACAAGCAGGTTACATAGGGTGACCAGGCAAGCAAGGGGGCGGGCAGTTGGTGATGATTAGGCTGGCAGGAGAGCAGTGAGTGGAGATCAGGCCAACAGGGGGTGGCAATTAGGGGTGACCAGGCAGGCAGGCAGTTGAGTAATTAGAAGCCAGTGGTCCAGAATTGTGAGAGGAATCCCAAATTGGAGAGGGAGCAGGTTGGGCTGAGGGGACCCCCCTCCCCCAATGCACAAATTTTGTGCATTGGACCTCTAGTAGAATGATAGTGTCTTGTTATATTAATAAGGTGACTTTTGAAAGCATCTAAGGATTGAGACTGGTTATTAGTGAAGCTATCCACATTATTAGAGGGTTGAAACTTCCAGTCCCACCCCTTTGGCTTCCAGGTAGAAAGCACCTAAGAATTGAGGGGCTGGAGTTTGAATTAATTTGCAATGAGTAATGATTAATTAAGCATGTTTATTTAATGAAGCCTCCATCAAAACCCAAAAGGACAGGATTTAGATAGGTTATGTGTTGGCGAGCATGTGGAAATATGGGGAGAGTAGCCAGTTAAGAGAGGGTATGGAAGCTCTGAGCCCTTTCTCCACATCTTGCCCTATGCATCTCTTCCATCCAGTGGTTTCTGAGTTGTATTTTTTTTATAAAGAACTAGAGGCCCAGCACACAAAATTGGTGCATGGTTATAGTAGGCTTGGCATGCAATTAGGGCCATTTTCCCCAGCTGTTGGCAGCTAGCTCTGCCCCCCATCATCCATCCCTGGCTCCCCATTTGCCATTGGGCAATCAGAGCCTGCCAGCCATGGGAAGTGACCACCCACCCACCAGCCACTCCTCCCACCATCACACATTCCCAGTTCCCCATCAGGTGATCAGAGCCTGCTAGCCAGAAAAAGAAACTGAGAGGTTGGCCAGCAGGCCCCAATCGGGCTATCAGCACCTGGGGGCTGGGGGCAACTCCTGCACTGGTGATCAGTACATATCATAGTGACTGGTCGATATGCTATTTGGTTGATTTGCATATTACCTGTTTATTATATAGGACCAGAGGCCCAGTGCAACAAAATTTGTTCACAGATGGGGGAGTTCCTCAGCCCAGCCTACACTCTCTCCAATCTGGGACACTTCAGGGGATATCTCACTGCTGGAGATCAGGCCTAAACCGGCATTCAGACATCCTGCTCACAATCCTGGACTGTTGACCCAGAACCGTTCGCCTGGCTGCCTAATCTGCCCTAACCACTTCTGCCTGCCAGCCTAATCACCTCCTAACCACTCCCCTGCCAGCCCAATCACCCCTAACTGCCATCCCCTGCTGTCCCAATCAGCCACAACTGCCCTCCCCTGCTGGCCTGATCGCCCACAACTGCCCCCTCACAAGTGCCTTCTCCAGCTGGCCCGATTGCCCCCAACTGGCTATCTTTGTGGTGGCCATCTTTGTGACAGCCATTTTGTGGTGACCATTTTGTGATGATGTTGTGAGTGAAGACCACCTAGGCCTTCATTAGTATAGATACTATTAATTTATTAGTATAGGTAGATAATTTAGTAAGTAAAATATTTTTTCTGAGTTATAATAAATTAACTGAGAAGGAGGTCATAGGAACCTCTAATTTATAACCATTCATTCAATCTATGGCTTATGGGTGGGTGGGAGAGTAGTATTGTAGAACTGAGCCATTAACCTGCTAAATCTGCTATTAACTCTGGGTAGATAATGCCAGAATTGGGTTAAATTACAGAGCACTCTGCTGGTGTCTGAAAATTGTTTGATGTTATGTAGGAAGTTTCCTCCTCTCCCCACATACACATATGTTAAAATTGAATCCAGGAACCTAATGTGTCTACTTATTATCTTGTTATTTAGGAATACATGGACTCTAGAGGGTGATTTGCTTTAGAACTATTATGTTATACAATGCTAATTTTTAACTCATTATTAAGAAGCTTGTCTATATTTCTTGTTCCTTGACTCTATTTTACCCCAGTGAGAGCTCATTCAATCCAGTAATTTTTCTGGTGTATTTTTCCATATGAATATTTATGTCTTACAGAACATTGCTCTTTTTTTTTTCTCTAGAACTTATGTTTGGATTACCAATTGTTAGTGCTGAATACCAAGTTATTTATTTTATTATCTTAATGGTTGTTTTGATTTAACCATTAATATGACAAAATTATTCAACTGCAATTGATCCATTACTTCATGATTGGACAATCTGTGGATAATACACAATGCATGTTTGGCTCATAGATTCTTTAAAGAAAAATATCACTGGGCTAGAGTTTCAGTAGATATAGAAAAAAATAACAAAAGAAGTATCTAGTAGTAAGATCATCATGAGTATAAATAAAGATTGATGTATGTAAAGCCGTTGGGAAGAATGCTTTCTGAAAATGTTGTTTACATACTCATCAACCCTATTCCTCTGAAAGTGAAAAATCCCTTGACTCTCAGAATTAATTAGTTATCACCATGAATGGACTCATATAACCATAGAATACTGGGAGATCTTAGAGTCCCTCCAAAAAAAAAGTCTTATGTATCAAGACAGTAATAAATAGCCAATTTTGGCCAGTTTTGATTTTTAAAATAAAATTTTCTTATAGTTCACCTAATAGATGATCAGGAAAAGCTCCAATAATTTGCCAATGAGACATCTCTAAAACAGGGTCAATGCATTATGTGGATTCATCTCTATTATCTCAAAGACACAATTTGCTCTGCCTTTCATCTTGTTTGCTTATCATTAAAAATAAAATTTAAGAAAATTGATATGTATTTGAAATGAAAGGAACCACACAAAATTTCCCCTCAAGGAGAATTAAAACATTTAAATGAAGATGAACTAGCAAGATATATTAGTATAACTCTTTGTCAGCAGGGGAGC
The DNA here is from genome assembly GCA_004026805.1 of Lasiurus borealis. Lineage (NCBI taxonomy): Eukaryota > Metazoa > Chordata > Mammalia > Chiroptera > Vespertilionidae > Lasiurus > Lasiurus borealis. The sequence goes on along the minus strand of PVJN01003078.1, from coordinate 35,716 downwards.
ATCCTGGATCATTTCCTTTGTTTGAAGCCATTCTGTCATTATTTAAGCCACACTCTTCTTGAATGATGAATGGGTACTATTCCCAAAACCATTTATAAGTTTCTTTAGATCTTAGGAGACATTTTTCTAAACAAATATCATAATAAATAATTATTCCCTTTTCTGATTAACATTGTGAAGTCACTTTAACACATAAGGTACTCAAATATACTGTTGTTATTGTTGTTTTTAATATTTAGATTGATTTCAAAGAGTAAGGTGAGAGGGAGAGAGAGATAGAAATATTAATGGTGAGAGAGAATCATTGATTGGCTGCCTCCTGCACACTCCCTACTGGGGATCAAGCCTATAATCCAGGCATGTGCCCTTGACTGGAATCAAACCTGGAACCCTTCAGACCACAGGCTGGTGCTCTATCCACTGAGCCAAATTGGTCAGGACCCAAATATATTGTTATTGTTTCAAATTCATCTATCATATGTCCTATGTTTCTGTTGGACAATTGTTTTCTTAATTATTAAGTCTTCCCATTTCTGTAGTAATAGCCATTTCTGGCATTGAATAGAACAAGGTTTTCATTGGAAGTAGGTTAGGATTTTATACACAAGAGGTGTTAAGGAACTTTTTAACTCAATTCATTTCTGTTTCTACATGACAGAAAGGGAATCTCAGGGAAACCATTCTCCAGTTGTTCAAAATCAAAGATGAAAGGAAAACTATCTATAGGGAGCATGTAGTTACAGGCTTACATGAAAATGAGTTGTGATATAAATGTTTAGAATGAGGACTTCCTAATCCTCAACGTGTATCTTTTGGGCTTTCCTTTTTTATCTTGATCCCATTTTAGAAATTAAGGTGTTTATAATTTAAAAAATTGAGAGCCACATTTAACTAGAATAGCAACATTGTACAAGAATACTTCAGTATTTCTTGGGCTCAACTTTTCATATTGTTTTCTATTTGACCCAATGCTATGCATTTTTATTCAATGTCATGATTTTTTTTGTAATGTGCACTGCAGTTGCAAGAACTTTCAAACTTAAAAATTAATTCTGACTTGCCAAAAGAAGTGTTGTTTCTGAAAATAATTCTATCTAATAAAAGACTAATATGCAAATTGACCATGCCTCCACTACATCCACCATGTAGTGGAGGGAGCCATGCCCACCAGTCAATCAGAGTGAGTATGCAAATTAACCCAACCAAGATGGCTACAAACACAGAGAGAGCAGGAGGGAGGTTTGGGTTGCCCGTGGCAATGGAGGAAGCTAAGCTTTAGGCACACCCTCACCCACCCAGGCCTCCACTGAAGGCCACAAAGTTTCAATGGTTGCAGCCACTGAGCAAGCAGAAGGCTTGGCTCCACTCCAGGATACAAAATTTCAATTATAGAATATAAATAAATCCCAGATACCAGGGCCTCCACTTGGGTCACATTGGGGCATGGCCTGCCTGCAAACAACCACAAATCCCTTGCTCAGGCCACCCCATGACCCAAGGGAACTTCCATCCTGATCTGGGACACCTTTCAGGGAAAACTAGCTGGCCCCCACCCATGCGCCAGACCTCTATTCTCTCTAATAAAAGAGTAATATGCATATTGGCCATCACTACAACACACAAGGTGACTGCCCCCATGTGGTCAAAAGATCCTGCCCCCATGTGGACATCAGATGGCATGACAAGATTGCCAGCAGGAGAGGACAGTTGTCAGGGACTAGACCTGCAAGGAAGGGCAGTCATGGGCGATCAGGTCAGCAAGGGAGGGTAGTTGGGAGGTGATCAAGCCTGCAGAGGAGGACAGTTAGGGGTAACCAGGCCTGCAGAGGAGGAAAGTTGTGGGTGACTGGGCCTGCAGGAAAGGGCAGTTGGGGGGAATCCAGGTCTGCAGGGGAGAGCAGTTAGGGGTGATCAGGCCCACAGGGGAGTGCAGTTAAGGGCAAACAGGTTGGCAGGGGAGCAGTAGGCATCAATCAGGCTGGCAGGGAAGTGGTTAGGGATAATCAGGAATGCAGGAAGGTGAGCAGTTGGGTGCCAGCAGTCCTGGATTGTGAGAGGTATGTCCGTTTAGGCCCGATCAAGATAAAATCAGGTTAAACCAGCAGTCGGACAACCCTCAAGGGGTCCCAGATTGGAGAAGGAGCAGACTGGGCTGAAGGACACCCCCTGAATGCACAAATTTTGTGCACCAGGCCCCTAGTCCTATATAAAGTAGATTTTAGCACAGGGTATCACAGTAATGTTGTTTTAGGGAAAATTTAATCTCCGGAAACAACAAGTTGGACTTCTGGTCTCAAATCTGCTAGCATTCTTCTTTCACAATTTTAAAGTATCTGACAAGACTTTCCTGCTCCTATTTGACCTCCCCCTTCAGCTCAAATCTTCTACTTCCTTATTTCAAATAAACTTTTCTTCAAAAGGAGTAAATATTGGTGTCTGTAAAAGTTGAGAAGGTTCAAAATTTAGTCTTTAGCTATTTTAATCACACAGGGGCTATGTTGACAAAATCTGTGACCTCCCCCTGCTCCTTTTATCATTATTATAACTTTTCTCAAATCAGTGTCCTCATCAGTGAATTTCAAGTACTGGAAGCCCCATCTTTGCTGTTCACCTTATGCAGGGAGAGGAGAAACTCACAAGTGGGGATAGCTACATTCTTATCTGTCACTGTCAGGCTGCACCTCTAATAAGGATCGGAAGACCAAATTAGATCTGAAATAACAAAGGTGCCAAGTGTGAGGAGTGATAAGTCTTTCAGATTTGTCTTAACAGTTATATGGAATCAATATAAACCCTGATGGAATGTCTTTGAATTTTGAAAATCTTAACTGTGGCCTCCAGGAATATTTATTTGTTTCTTTATTTCCTTACTTTAGTGGACTCTTTTTTTTTTTTTTTTTAGGTGGCCAGTGTGGTTGGATTTTGATGTGAGTTCAATTTTGTAAGCCATTCCTTAGGCTTTAAAGATGAGTCCCTTTATTTTAATGAACAAAATTTCTAGACAACATATTCCCACCTTCTGAGATAATAGTTACACTTTTAATATGTGTTGAAATGACTCGCATTTACTATATAGTAGGTAAAGAGTTTGGATGTACATTATTAATCACCAAGTCATTTTAATATGTAGATGAGCATGGAAGTGTGTGATATATATTTTACTCAGCCTGTAGATAATGTATAAGAGCAAATAGATGCTATGATTTCTACTTTACCTCCATGTTTGCTTCCCTAAGGACCTCAAAGATTCTCTTATTGATTGAATATTCAGGCTGTTGTGATATAAGCTGATGTGGTTTTATTAGGGCTTTACATAAATTATCATTTATTCATGAGATGAGTGATGGACCATCAAAAACATTCTATGTGAAATGCAATCCTTAACATTCTGGGGAGTGGGGAAGATAAAGAAAGATGCACGTGATTTAATGATATTCGGGTTCAAATCAAATCTGATATTTGTTATATCCATGAACCTTTACTTAATCCCTACTCTCAAGAGGCAATATGTTTTATGTGAGTATGATCCCTTACCTTAGCATCATTTAGGATTGCTGATTGCTCAATATTTGAGAAAAAAAATTCTCAAATTTTACTTCTGGTAAATCACTATTAATAGTCATATATCTTATTGGTGATTTAAAAGGGATATATATAGGCTTACAGTTATTCAAATGGAAAATAATACAATGATTAATAAATAATACAATAAAATAAAATACAACTGTAAGCTTACTTTTGCCCATCCCTGTATGTGTTTGAAGGCTGATAAATACTGCCAGTAGGGAATGTGCAAGGCCTCTAGCTCAGCATGGCTCATGATAAATCCATCTTCTTATCCTCCTGGATCCCTATAAGTTTATGTCTCCTTCTCAAAAGATCTTTCTCATGAGCTTTTGTTTTATAAATTTTTTTTTGTTTTTTTTAATATAAATTTGGAAATTATTTCTTCCCTCAATACCTAGTTAAGACTTTAAAAACTGCATTTTGGATAGTTGTTACTTAGGAAAGGCTAGAATCCAAGGGTAGAAACTATGCCTATTCTTCCTATAATGGTATATATCCTGTCTAGTATAAGAAATTTCATCTAGTGAGCCTCAATAAATATATAGGAATCAATGAACAAATGTTCAAATAAATCTTGAGTAGTAGAAACTAAGTCATTGGAGTATATATGTTTTTCTGAGCCTTTCAAATCAAAGCTCTCAGTAGTTGTCCCTTCTCTAGTCTATAAATGGAGTTATGCAATTGTGAGGAGTAGGTGTGGGGGTTATTTTGTTGTTTTTCAGAATTTAGATCATCAGCTAACACAATGACTGCTCTCTTGTAATCAAATGCAGCCACTTGCTTTGGTATTTAAAAATTAGCTTGTGGATCATGGGTCTTTTGTTATTTGACAATCTCCCTAAGTCTGCATTTGTTGGTGTGGACTAAAACATGTTACATTAGAATTTAGAATATGAATCCCATTTCATTGGTAGGCAGCTCTGGCAGAAATAGATTGTTCATCTAATGGCAGGATCTGTGATATCTCTTGAGATAAGCAACAGGGTATGACATTACCACATTACAAAATGATAATATAGCAATTAACATGTTGAGGCTCTTGTGTTTTCTTCTTCAAAGAATTGTAATGGAGTTCTTAGACACATCTGAAAAATGATCACAGACACAATAGACAGAAAAATACCTTTGGCATTTTTTTCCTTTCTTTTTCTTCCTCTCCCTTTTCCTTGCTCTTTCTCTCTCCTCTTTCTCTATCTTTATTTTCCTCTCTAGCTCCTTCCATCTCTCTCTCTCTCTCTCTCTCTCATCCCCCTCCTGCTTCTCTCCCCTATTGGAGAAAGGAAATCCCTACAGCAAAGACTACTTTCTTTTTTGTATGTGTGCTCATCACAGTGACATGATACCCTTAAATATTATAGTGTTTTCCTAAACCACCACTGTGCATGTGCTTTTGTTCAGTTATTCATGTTAGGAGGCCTCGGGGCTTTGAGAAAGTTTAGTCTTCATGGATTCTCAGCTACCTTGCTGTGAGTTGAAATGAAATAGATCTGCTCAGCAGCCAGAGAGAGAGAGGGGGTGGGAGGAAACAACAGAATGTTGATAAAATATCCATCTACTATTGACAATCTTGTCTAGTTTTGTTTTAGAATCTTGCTTATAGGAACTTCAGACATTTAAATAAAAATAAAATTTTTCAACTTTTTATGAAGTTAAATAGAAAGGAAACATCTTTGGTGACATACATGACAAACAAAAGGTCAGCTGAATTGAATGCTATGGTCTAAGTAATGAGATTAAATTTATGCCCCCCTTAGAAAAAATAATTGATGACCTACAACTGTCTTGAATAAATATGAGTATCAGTTTAACATGAGAAGAGAAATCAAAGCCCTACTCCTGAAGATTTCCTGTGGATCTCAATGCTTGTACAAAGTTTTCATGATTATCCCACACATGATGACAGGATGTTTGCTAGTTACAGAAGTATTTCAAGCAATAATAATAAATACTGGGTTCCGCTGGCTAAATCCCTGGAATTAAAAAAAGAGCAACTAAATAAGATCTGTCAATATGCTGAGTTCTTCATAGAAGTGTGCAAGATGAAACAAGGTTATTTTCAATCTGTTTACTTAGCAGGTTACTCATATTAAAAATAAACATTTTATGTTTCTAAATTGAGAAAAGGTGGCTCTTCACAACATTATGTGACTGGAGAAGATCTTGTGAATGTGTGTGTATTGTGAAGGCTTCTCATTGAACAAAACCACTTTGCCTAAAAAAAACCTGGGTTATCATATAGGTTCCTCTGGCTGTGGTTAAATTAATGGTCACATAAATCATACCTGTAAGGCACTACACACTTACAGGACAGGTTAATGTTCATGTTACCTGCTTGCTAATGCTTCTTGTGTTGAAATTTGAGCCTTCTTTTTTGAGTCTTGTAATACCTGTTTTTGTTGCCACCTCTCCCCCTTATTGTTCTTCTGTTCTTTATCCCATGGCTTCCACACTTAACATGAAGAATTGCCTTGGAAGCTTGCTATCTTAAAATTTTAATTTAATATGCTGGATGAACTCATGAATTACATTGAAAAGAAACTGAATAATTTCAGTAAAGTGGTTACCCACACTTCAAGAAACATAGTTTAGATTTTCTTTGGTTAGCATCTTCCTTCTGCTTAGCTTCAAACTGGCATCCAGCCATCTTGGATGTGGATGTGGAAGGGCTTTTAGCTATTCCTTCTTTGCCACCAAAACTTACCAGGAGTTTACTTTACACTATTGGAGATAAGTCAGAGAATGATGGGGTTGAAAATCTGTTAATATTCTTCCTTACATGGCAAGAGGGACTTTGCAGATGAGATTAAGTTGAGGATTCTGAGAGAGGGAGATTGTTGCAGATTGTCTGGGTGGGCCCAATGTAATTACAAGAGTCAAAGTATGTATAAAGTGCAGTAGTTATAAAGACAGTATGCTGCTGACCATGAAAATAGAGAAAGGGACCACAAAAATTCTCCCCTAGAACTTCTAGAAGCAACTTTGGCTTGCCAACACTTTCATTTTGGGTCAATGAAATCAATTTCAGACTTTTAGCCTCCAAAAGTATAAGATAATAAATTCATGTTGTTCTAAGCCAGTGGTCAGCAAACTCAGTAGTCAACAGAGCCAAATATCAATAGTACAACAATTGAAATTTCTTGCCGAAACCCATTTGGTTCAGTGGATGGAGCGTTGGCCTGCGGACTGAAGGGTCCCAAGTTTGATTCTGGTAAAAGGCATGTGCCTTGGTTGCCAGCACATTCCCAATCAGGGGTGTGCAGGAGGCAGTTCATCGATGTTTCTACCTCTCTAACCCTCTCCCTTCCTCTCTGTAAAAAAATCAATAAAATATATTTTAAAAAAAGAAATTTATTTTGAGAGCTAAATTTTTTAAACTTAAACTTTTTCTAATGCCACTTCTTCAAAATAGACTCATCGAGGCTGTGGTATTTTGTGAAAGAACTACACACTCAAGGGACCAAAAAGCCGCATGTAGCTCATGAGCCACAGTTTGCCAACCACTGTTCTAAGCCATTGTTTATGATAATATGTTACAGTAGCAACAGGAGGCTAAGATATCCTCTCTGAATGTCACTGTGTTCAGTTCAATGCAAAAATGAGAATAATGATTTGTATTCCTTAGAATTTTAAGACGATCAAATGAGATACATCATGTTAATGCATAGGTCCATATTAAATATATACATACTATTGATGAAGATAATGCTGATGGAGATAATCCCAGCAACTCTTCTTCACTTCTAGTTGGGCAAAGCCTCAGCCACTGCTAAAAATGAGAATTATTCTTCTCATTTGCTTTTAAATCATTTTCTACTCCCAACTATGCCCTAATAAACTCTTTACCCTGTGTGTGTTTCCAGAAGCCAGCTATGGTTTTATTTATTTATTTATAATTCTCACCTGATGATATGTTTTATTTTATTTTTAATTGATTTTCAGAGAGAGAGAGAGACATCAATGGGATAGAAAAACATTGGTTGGTTGCCTCTTTCATGCACCACAAACTGGTAATTGAATACACAAACTGGAATGTGTCCTGAAAGGGAATAGAACCCAGAATGCTTCTGGGTACAGAAAGATCCTTCAACCAACCGACCCATACCAGCCAGGACTACTAGGCATATTCTTATTCCCATATTAAATCAAGGCAATTAGAAATACTTTTTGACTATGTACCAGGTACTCACAGTTATACAAGCCAGAGATCACTTGACTAATCATATTTCCCTTGAGTTTCTATAATTTATGGTTTTAAGGTTGGATGAGGTTAACTTTCTCTCCAAAGAAGAGCTTCTTTTGAAAGTCACATAGTCCCATGGTTCTCCACTGCTTTCTCTTTTTATCACCAGCATGTCTTGAAAGGAGCTACTTATCTATTGTAACAAATGTGACCTGATCAGATGCCAATAAAATAGAGTACAATGTAAAAAAAGTAAGAACTCACAGAAGAGGGGTTGTATATTGATATATTTGGAAAAGACTTTAGGGAGAAAGTAAGTCATGAGCTATGATTGAAGGAAGGGTAGAATTTGTATTAAAAAAGAGCATGAGGTTAGGCGCTTTAAATTAGGCAGGAAAATAATCCATTGAACCTACTTAGAAGTAGGAATGAGCAGGGATTGCATAGGAGAGGATCAGCTAATATGCAGATGGAATTAAGGTTAAATCATGTCAGGTTTTACAGGTATTAAAAGCACTTCTTATTTCATTTTATTCTGGAACCTTCTTAGAAACCTATACCAGTTCATCTGTGAGTTTAACAAAAAGGCATTTCTTTCTTTTTCTTTTATGACAATCAGCAATGGTCTATGCTCTTATCTATCCAAGCTGATTCTCAGGTTGGGATATCAGGGTTAATGGACATCCATCCTCTCTTCTGCCAAATAGCTTTGACCCTCTAATATTAAATTCCATTAACAGTGATCAAGTTCCAATTTTAGATATTTTATAAGGAACAAATATATAATAAGCATATAGAGTAGAATAGGACAATTTGAAGCATTAAGGGAACTTTTTTGGAGAAGGAATAAAGAAATCGGCAGCTCATATTTATTACTGCTTCTCCCCAGTCACAGTAATATAAATGAGGACAGGACATTAGTGAAGGAATAGTGTAGAAGGCATTATTAGCACAAGCATCCCTGGCAAAATTTTAGTTGCCTTCTGGGTAGCAGCAAAAGAACAGGAAGCAAATATGATGATTCAAGAAAATAGTGGAGATAGTGTATCAGAGCAGTCATGTGCTGCTTCAGAGGTAATTTGTACTCGTGTTCAAAAGATGGTGACTTCTTCCTAAGAAACATATAATAAAGTAAATAAAGAGTGGAAAATAGTCCATTTCATGGGCCCAGAGTAAATAAGGAAAGAAATGTTTTTTTAGGCCAGGGGAACATTGTAGAATATTTCTTAGATGTGACAGAAGACATATCTTTAACTGAAGAAGTACCAGGGCTCAGAGTTTGCTGCAAGGTGCTTCTCAGACATTTTCCTTCCAGGGCTTTCCTGAGCCTCCAACTACATATATTAACATAAAATAAATCAACAGAATTCCCTGAAGGTTTTGTTGATTTTTAACATTTTTGAAATATAAGGTGCAAGAAAGTGCATGGAACCAATTTTATTTGTTAATAAATAATCAAAAGGTAAACACACATGCAATAATGCCCTGGTCATTACATAGCATAAACTCAGCATCACAGCGGCACCCACTCCTCTCCCTTGGGTCCTTTGCCCTCACTCTTCCCTTCTCTCACTCAAAGTTAACCACCCTCTGAGCTTCTTTACAATCACTTTATATTTTTCTTTTTTTTAGAAATAAATTTGGCACTTACATATATATTCTATAAACACCACAATTTACTGTTTCTTATTTTCTTAATGTTTTATAAATTTAATTGTGATAAGTATTATTTTGTATCTGGCTTATTTTTCTTTTAATGTTATGTTTATGAAATTAATCCTTGGTGTTGCTCATGGTTCTTGTTATTTATTTTTGTTACTGTAGTGGATATTACATTACATGCATGCATTACAGAATGGGTGTGGAAACAAGTGGATGTAAAGTTCAGATAACATTTCTTAACAGAATAGTTAAGAACACTCATCAGCTCCTAATGTATTAGTTTTCTGTTGCTCTGTAACAAATTACCACACACATTTAGCAATTCCAACCACCACCTATGCAGTACCTCAGTTTTGAAGGTCAGACATTTGGAATAAGCTTGGCTGGTTTATCTTTTCTCAGCCACTTAAGGTCAAAATCAAGGTATTAGCAAATATAGTCTCCAATTTGGAGGTCTAGGGAAGAATTCACTTCCAACTCATTCAAATTATTGGCCTAATTCACTTTCTTGTGATTGTGGAACTGAAACCACATCTTTTTGCTGGATGTTGGCAGGAAGTCATTCTCAGCAACTAGAAGTTGCTCTTCAGTGGCCTCCTCGATCTTCAAAGCCAACCAAGACACAGCAAATCTCAGGCTTCTAATTTCTCTCATTTTCCCTTCTATCAAGATCTGGGAAAAAACTCTGCTCAAGGTTATTAGAATCATGTGATTATATTAAACCACTGTGAAAATCCTTTTTTGCCATACAAAGTAACATGATCATAACAGTGATATATCATCAGATTTATAGATTTCAGCTATACTCAAGTGGGAGGGGATTTTACAAGGTGGGCGTCATTGAGGGAATCTTAGAATTTCCCTCATGGTAGGAGAAAACTATAATCACTCAGAATGAATGAAATGGCATATACTATCCATTAGATATATCTAGGAATCGAGGATTTGTTTACTTTTTGGTAACTGTCATACGTCTCTTAGATAAGTTTTTCTGCTTGTGCCTGGAGATCGGGTGGTGACTTATTTCAGCATATGTGTGCTTAGGTCTGGCAGAGCTTCCAAAAGGGAGTTAATCCTCATGAAAGGGACAGAGAGAATTCCTGGTTGACATGCTAAGAATGTTTCAGATTTGTCAATGTAAATTTCTGATTTATGTGACGTTTGGGACTTATTTCAGATAGCTTTCTCTATATAGAGGCTTTGACCAGAAAAGTAATCCTGATTAAATAGGATTTTAACCAACCAATCCAAAATGCCACACAAATTGCACAAACTATTATTGTATTTTACTATCAGTGATTCTTTGAGGTCATACTATTATTAGACTAAGATGATGAGAGAAAGAAGTGAGGTTATCATATTTTTCCTTTTTCTTTTAATATCATACTCCTCCAGAAATATTTGAGTCAATGAATGTGATGCACCTCTGATTTTTGATTTTAGGCAAGTTATATGATTAGTTCAAGGTCACAAAGCTAGAGTTTGGCAAACTGAAACAGAACCTGTCTGAGCTCAAGCAATAATTAAAATATCTCCGTAGCTGACTATATAAAGTCTGCAACCTTACCTGTGCATATTCCTGCATATCAACTGCCAGCTACAGAGCCTAGCAAATAAAGTGGGCAGAATATTGGCTTTGGGATTATATAAAATTGTATTTGAATCCCGACTGTTACTTATGACTTTGATGACATCAGATAAGTTACTTCAACTCCTTGAACCACAGGTTTGTCACTTATTTTGACTAAGATATAACTCATAGAATGTTATGACAACTGAATATATACACACATGTAAATCATGTAGCAAATTATGTAAATGTTAAATTTTATTTCGAAAGTAACTTATAACCAGAAACTTATTTGAATAAGATTATAGATAACCATATTGGATGCAGAGAGGATAGTAGTGTAAGGAAATAATGAATTGATGTGAACTGCTTATTCTCTGCTGCTCATAGATAACCTGAGGCAGAAGCAGAATGAAAACATAGGAAAATATCTTAGATTGGGTTCCTCTGGAAGCAGAATTTGAGACAAGACCTTGGATTCCCCAGAAAATAAGAGTTAGAAATGGCGAGAATGAGACAAGGGGGGAAGAAAGACCAATATGCAAGTGTATTTTTGCGGTTGTTCCTATGGATACTTGGACTGATTCTACAGGACCTTCTAAGAAGTATGAAAAACCTCTCACAACAGACCAGTTGAGTAAAGAGCTGCCAGGAACAATGAGTGAGGATTGTCCTATGGGGTTTTAATCCACATTTCCGGGCTGAATTTACACATGGGTTGAAGGATTCTCCCAGCCTTGGAGAAGATGCCCAATGGGAAGTGGAAAGATCCTTTAAGCATTCTTTGTAGGTAGAACATTACCATCCAGCAAATTTTTCTTTAATAATTTTTATATTGAAAGTCTTGGAATTAATATGTTATACTGTAGTCCCTCCTTATTTGTGTGTGCACATTCTACAGTTTTAGTTATGTGCGGTCAATTACAGTCTGAAAATATTAAATGAAAAATTCTAGAAATAATTCATGAGTTTCAAATTGTGCACCTTTTTATGTAGTGTAATGAAATCTCATGTTATCCTCTCTGTCCTGTCCAGAACCTGACTCAGCCCTTTGTCCAGCATATCTACACCATATCTATACATGCTACCTGCCAGTTAGTCACTTATTAGCTGACTCTTTTATCAGATCCACTGCCTTGGTATGTCAGTGCTTGTGTTCAAGTAACTTTTATGATTAGTCTAATTTTATATCACAAATACCAACTTCATTTAGCTGACTTCATCTCATCACGTAGGCATTTTATCACCTCACAACATCACAACAAGAAGGATAAGTACAGTACTAATGAGATATTTTGAACAAGTAAAAGACCACATTCACATAACTTTTCATATAGTATATTGGTATAATTATTCTAATTTTTATTAGTTATCATTAACTCTCACTTTGTCTAATTTATAAATTAAACTTTATCATATGTACATACATGGCATATATAAGGGTCAGTACTATCTTTGGTTTCAGGCATTCTTTAGGGGTCTTGAAATATATCCCTCATAGATAAAGGGGAGCTACTGTATTTTTTTTTTTTAGCTTTGGTTTCTCTTATTTTTTGTATATGCATTATCTCAAAATTTCTTTGTAATTCCTTCCATGGCAATAGAATAGAATTTCAGCAATTCTCTAACCATGTGTTTTATTTTTCTTTTTTAATCCTCACCAGAGGATATGTTTTTATAAACACCAGAGTGAGAGGAAGAGAGAAAGATTTTTTTTTAAAAGACCAAAATAACACATATCGATAAGAAAAATAAATAAATAAATAACATTAATCTGCTGCCTCCTGCACACACGTTGACTAGGAATCAAACCTGCAACCCAGTTATGTGCCCTGACTGAGAATTGAACCCACATCCTTTGGTGCACAGGACAATGCTCCAATCAACTGATTGACTTACACAGATGCCTTCTCCCTCCCCATGTTTTCTGGTGAAAGGATGGGGAAATCAGTTATGGCACTATTTGTTTTGGCAATATTGTGTGCAGTATTTGGGAGAGAGATTCCTTTATTTACCATTTGTAAGTGATTAAATATACACATGCTTATGTTTATCATAGAATTATCCCATCTTCCAGGTACTAGAGAGAAAGTAAGGTTTACTATATTAGAGGTAAGAGAGGTGCAGAAGGCTTAAATGTGTTATTTCAATCAATATACCAAAGCAGAATTGGAGCTGAGATTAGAGCTTTGTTCAATGCCTAATATTACTGGCACAGATATGTAAAAACTGGCTTGGTAAATGGCCCACAGGTTTGTTGTTCTATCTTTAAAAGAAGGTAACAGCCATACACATTTTTCAGAAAACTCTTTTCTTAGACTGTAGTTTTCTTTTCAGACATTTTATAAAAGTACTTAATCTTACTGAGCAGATAGGCAGTGATATTTGAACACACAAAAAAATGTATTTAAAAATAAACAGAATACTTAAGCTTAGGATTTACTTTCTTATCATCTGGTGTCACTGGATAGTTTTATGTAGGATTTCTAAAAATATATTTTCTAATCCTAGAAATATGCCATCCCGTACAGGGTGACAAATGTATGGACTGTGACTTCCAAATTCTATTTTATTAAATGCCCTCAGAATGTCCTTCCATCATTTCAGGGTCTCAGGACTCAAAAAAAGTTTACTAATAAGATCAGAGTGAAAGCTTTATTAAACACTGGCTTATGACAGATTTTAAGGTTTTATTATCCAAATTGATTGTATTATCTTAAATTTGTATTGTATAGCTGCCTAAATTCCATGCGTCTGATATGTTCTCTTTCCAAAAGGGCATCACTATAATGGCAATGTAATGGCAACAGCAGAACTTAATTACTTCAGAACATTATATTTTATAACCACTGCCTATAATAGATCAGATAATGAATGTTTGGCATTTATTATGTCATAAATGGGTAATCCCATTTTTTTTGAATGGTGGAATCAATTGAATAATGAGATAGAAGCTATTAGAACTGGAGTTTTTTTGGATGGTTACTTGCAATTTCAGTAATATTGTTTCTATGTAGTTGCTTGAGTGTTCAGTATAAAAAAATAAAAATTAGTTTTTATATTAATGCCTCTCTTATCTCTGAGACTCTCAATTAGCTTTTTTTAAAAATTAATTAATTTATTTTTTCCCTATTGCCCTCCCCACCCCCCAGTACATGCCCTCATTTGTCTTCCCCTTCAATTCCCCTCTCCCCCCCCCCATTGCCCTGTATCCACTGGCTATGCCTACATTCACATGCATACAAGTCCTTCAGTTGATCTCCTACAGGCCCCTACCCCCCAACCTCTCCTGACTTCCCACTGTAGCATGACAGTCTGTTTATTGCTTCTTTGCTTCTGCATCTGCTTCCCTCCCACTCCCTGATTCTTGTCTTTAAAAACATCTTGTCCCTGTAGGCTAGAAATAAACCCACAAGAGCAAAAGAAAAATGATTGAGTCCCAATTTCAATGTCTGATAGCTTTGAGTCCCAGTTTCAATATCAAACAGTTCCTTATGTGTACATGTCAATTATCTTTTATAATGGTTCAGAAACCAACCTGGAACTTAAAATAAAATACTCCTACAAACATATTCTAATTTTACACACAATGCTAATAATGTTGGCTGTTTATATTACTAGTACACACACACAAAAATTGATTGCATGGGATAGTGCTGTACAGAAGCACAATCAACACACAATTAAATGTTATCTATATGTATATAAAAGCCTAAGCAATAGTCTGACCATTCGACAATCTGACTGGTAGCTATAATGCACATTGACCACCAGAGAGCAGACACTCAACGCAGAAGCTGCCAAGCAACAGCAACTTTGTAGAGTGCCCTCTCACATTCTGGGACCCTTAGGGGGATGTCAGACTGCTTGTTTTGGCCTGATCCCTGCAGGCCAGGCTGAGGGAATCCCACTTGCTGGAGGGACCCTGCTCATTCCACAGACATTCTTTGAGCCCTGGCACCACCCCTGGTACACCTGGCTGGAGGTTGGCCTAGTCCTGCCCTGCTGGCCACCTTCTAATTAATTTACTTTCAATGTGCATGAATCTGTGCATCAGGCATCTAGTTAATAATAAAGACATAACTATAGCTGATATATACGTAACACTTATTATAGGTCAAGCCCTAGTTTTATATAAAAATTAATGTATGCTTAATAAACTACTACTATAGTAATTATTTTACAGATGAAAAAACTTAAAAGAAATAATTGCTTCCATCTGACAATGGGAAGAGAGGTAGAAATATTATGATTAGCTAGTGTATTCATTAAAAAGCAAAGGTTCATAGTTATTTATTGTAGGTCAAGGCATCCTTCAGTAACCCCTTCAGACAACATATATGGCAGCCAAGTAGAATATGTGGGGTTCATCATAATGAAAATTCTGAAACAAACTAAACAGAAGGAACCATTGTTTATACTCTTTAAGACAAAGAAGAGTCTAATGCATTTTAAAACTATTTTCTCCTAAAATAATTTTAGCAAGTTTTGAAAACTAAAAAAATAAGTTATTTTTATTGGTTGGGAAAACATTTCTATATTTAGTATACTTTTCATAGATTTTAAAAAATATGAAAACAAAGAACAGAATAGCAAACACACATGCACACACCACACACACACATATGCAAAGATTTCTTGAATTAGGGAGGTAATTTGAAATATCATGTGTCTAAAAGAGGGGTTTTAAAAGTCAAGTAACCTATCTCCTTTGTTTTTCATTGATTTATTTACAGAGAGGAAGGGAGAGGGATAGAGAGTTAGAAACATTGATGAGAGAGAAACATCAATCAGCTGCCTACTGCACAACCCCTACTGGGGATGTGACCACAACCAAGATACATGCCCTGACCAGAATTGAACCTAGGACCCTTTAATCTGCAGGTCGACACTCTATCCACTGGGCCAACCTGGTTTAGGCTCTTCTTTGTTTTTCATCATACAATATCACTCTTCATCAAGCATGCTTTTAGCCATCAACACTTTTTTCTGTTAATAATGCCATGATGTAATAATTCATTTATCTAGATTAATGTTCACTTTTCTTCAGGTTGAACAATAGACATTACATATTTTGGATTTAATCTGCATTATTAATGCTGAACATACAGGAAAAGTCAAAAACATAAGAAGGATGATTTTTAAAGCAAGGATCATTTATACTTTGGAAATATGATTTAGGCACTGGGTGATCTCAGACTACTTGCTTGTAATATGACCCTACTAAAAAAGTGGAAAGCTTTAGTTGCATAGACAGTAAGAATTTCTGTTTAACAAAGGCAACCATAGGAAGATCAGAGGAAGATATTTTCAGTATTAAAATAATACAAAATTTATAGATATTAAGGATATTTAGAAATTTTTTAACAGAAAAATATTTCAGAGAAGAGAGAACTTAGAAAATGAATAGTAACTCAAAGAGGTGGAAATCAAAAATACCAGTAAGCATTTGAAGACATGTTTAATTATTCATTAGAGAAATGAAAGTTAAAGAACATTTTGCCTCTCCAGAATGTAAAATATTAGAAAGTCATATAATATCAAAACCTGGTAAGAATACTGCAAAATGAGAACTCAAGTGCATAGCTATTGAAGGTATAAATATTGGAAAGAAATTTGGCAATATTTAGTGAAATTAAATTGCCTATGTTTTAACATTCCCATTTCTGAGTATAGTCTTTAAGAAATATATAACATCATGCCTTGGCTGGCTGGCTAAGTTGGTTGGAGCATTGTCCCATACACCAAAAGGTGGTGGTTTCCATTCTCAGTCAGCTCACATACCTAGATTGCAGCTTAGGTCCAATAAGGGTGGTTATGGGAGGCAATTGATCAATGTTTCTCTCCCTTCCTCTCTCTCTAAAAATCAATGAAAAGATATCCTCAGGTGAGGATTACCAGTAAACACAAAAAACAAACAAGCAAACAAAAACAGTATCCTATATAATAAAAGGAAAAAATGCTGTGTCTGGTCATCCAGTTATCTGTTTAACCAATCAAAGCATAATATGTCAATAATATGCTAAGGCTGCTCAACCACTCTCTATGATGTGCACTGACCACTAGGGGGCAGACAGTCAACTCGTCTACCAATTGCTATGACCACTGACCACCCAGGAGGGCAGCACTCTGACCAGTAGATTAGCTTGCTGCTGGGATCTGGCCAATTGGGACTGAGTGAGACAGGCCAGACACACCTTGTAACTCTCCAGAGTTCCCTCCCTGGCTGGTCAACTTTTTGCATCTCTCCCTGGCATGGATCTTGCACCTATGGGGTCCCTTGGCCTGGACTGTGCCCTCTCACAATCTGGGACCCCTTAGGGGATGTCATCTGGATCCTGAAGGCCAGGCTGAGGGACCCTACTGATGGATGAATCCATGCACTGGGTCTCCAGTAGTCTTATAAGACCATATGTAGCGGGATGTTTATTCACACTTGGGTGACAGCAAAAATTGGAGGGCATATAATAACTATCACTCTACAATAATAGGAAAAAATAGAATAATATCAGAAGCACAATGCAATTTAAATAAACACCCATCAACAATACTATTGAAATAGAAATTTTAGGGGAATATAGGCAGATTTAGGAGATTTTTAGAATTGGTGGTTCATGGAGAAAATACAGGGCTACAGACAGGGAAAGTTACATTTTCATAAGAGAGCTGAGAGAAGGCACATTTTCATAACACAATGGAGCAGCAACAGTTACATTTACATAAGACAAGAGAACTGGGATTAGTCAAAAGGTCTTCAGTTACAAAATAAAGAAAGGAAGTCCAGAAGGAATAGGAGGACAATAAGGGAGGCGGGCCTCATTAGTTACTATAGTAACCAATTTAAAAGGGAATATTGACCAATCAGAAGGAATATCAAGACACAGGGACTTTCAGGCTTTATAAACCATGGAAACAGGAAGTCAGCAGGACTCTTTTCCCCTCCCCATGTGGGAATCTGCAGTGAGAGTCTTTCCCCTTCTCCATGTGGCAATCTGTACTTGGTCTTCAGTCCCTGGATTCATTCTTCTACCCCACAGACAAAGAATCCTGGGAACATCTTGTGTTCTAATCCAAAAATCACATATCACTATACTTTGGCTTCAAGGATAGAACACTATAAAAAAATACTTGAAGGATAGATGGAAAAGATCTGTGCTACATACATTAAAAAAGTGTTTTTGTGGAATCAGGGGCTTGGAAGAAAATAAACAAGACTTATTTAATAAAAGGAAAGCAGATCCAAATCAATTATGGGATAAAAATGATTAACTCAGTTCTGAGTATGCATTCAGAATAAAGGAAGCAAGCAAGTAAAAAACTTGTACACCATGTCATCCTTTCCTCTTATTCATTTTATGTGAATAGCTGAGGTGTAGTGAGCTAATGTAAAAGTCTTATCCAAAGAACTTTGGTGCTTATTCCTGAGTGTCTCTCAGGCCTCAGATGAGCCCTGCTGGCTTATCAAATACATTAAAATCTTCCAAAATACTGAATTAAGATTGATCTATCTACTTTTTCTATTACTTGGGTGACTCCAAATGCCATGATTTTTGATGAGTAACCATCATCTCATGTTATAATGCAGAGTTCCTTTGGGATGGAATACTTAACCTGAAAAAGAGGGTAGAATTATTATTGGCCACTGAATGTATTAAAGGTTGATGAAGATACATTATTGAGATGTAATGCACTATGAACCTGATATGCAATTAAAAACAGGAATTTTTTCTTTTTGTTAAATATATTTTATTTATTTCTTACATAGAGGAAGAGAGAGGGGTAGAGAGTTGGAAACATCGATGAGAGAGACATCGATCAGCCACCTCCTGCACTCCCCTACTGGGGACGTGCCCACAACCAGGATACATGCCCTTGACTGGAATCGAACCCAGGACCTTCCAGTCCGCAGGCTGATGCTCTATCCACTGAGCCAAACCGGTTTTGGCATAAAAACAGGAATTTTTTTAAAAAATATTGAATGATTACTATCTAGTTTATTTTCTACTATATACTGTTGATCATGGCATTTGCAATTCAAATTAGGAAATGAGTGAACTTAGCAAGTAATGTAAGTTTAATAAGCATATCTTATACAGAGATCAAATTATATTTCTAAAGCACTCATACAAATAATGATTTTATTAATATATTAATTATGATATAAATGCCAAACATCACTGTCTGATCTATTAATATAAAGGGATTGTGTATATAGAAAAATATTACACAGAGATAGTGTACATAGAAAAAATTCAATACATCTAAAAAGAAAAACATTATCCTAAAATTTAATTACCTAAAAAAAAAACAAAAACAAAAAACATTTATGAGTCTTCATAATACCTTAGGCTAGTCATGAATTGATTTGATATGTAGAAGCTTCAGTAAATTAAAACTGATTGAGCTTGACAATGAATACAATCAATGATTGAAAACTGGCTACATAAAAATGTATTTTTTAAAACAAGTAAATATTTATCCATAAAAAAATAGAGTATTGGGTATACTCCAAGATAAAATAATTAATATTCTAAAATGAATATTAACTTAAATATAAAGATGACTGATGATTCATAATAATGCTTATCATTCAACAGTAAAGCACCTAATTATTGAACTATCAGATTGCCTTCTTTTCTCGACTATCAAAATACTTACAAGTTACCATTTTATTTTATAAAATAAAATGAAAGAATGAATGTATGAATAATTGTGTGGATATATAGATATGTGGAAAACAAAAGAAAAAATTAAAATCATCTTAAGTGAGAACAGACATCACTATATTTGTTATTATAAAATGAAGAATTTAGTATTGCACTAGTATTTGGAAATAATTTCAAATTAAAATTTTTGCTATTATCACATATAAAGTTTAGGATGTTGCTAAAAATATAGAACTCAAAACCAATATTTCTTAAAACAGAAGTCATAGAATAAGAAAAAATATAATAAAAGCTTAAAGCCTTGCAGTGATGTTCTCATAATTTATAGTCACTGCTAGAGGAAGACTGCATGAGTGAGGATGAGTACCAGAGGAGCTGTAGCTAATTTAAAAAAAATAATGCTACTAGAAGTATTTATGATATCTATTAAGATATTTTACTTTTGACTGATGACAAAACTCAAGGTATAGGACAGATTTTGCTATGCTACACTATTTTGGCCAAATATCACATGGAAGACCTAGTCTCTTATCATTTATATAATGCAGCAAAGCATATAAATTTAGTTTAATTTACTCATTTAGACTGAATATTAAGAAAGCATGCTGTTAATGACATGCTTATGATCCTTAATTTGTATTTCAATAATATTCCATGATAAACATTTCATATATAATCTTTCATTTTGGAATGCAGAGCTAAAGAGATATCCAGAGTAAAGATTTTGTAAAGTACTTTGTGATCCAAAGCACCATGAGTGAATATTAGATTTATGTATGTGTTTATATCCCTTATCTCGTTTCATCAAGTCTTTGAAATTGCTTGCAAAGTGTATGTAATAAGAAATAAAATACAATTTTAGATTAGAGTAAAATGGAGATGGAAAATTAAAAAAAAACAATGTAAATGCAGACCATTTTTTAAAAATATATTTTACTGATTTTTTACAGAGAGGAAGGGAGAGAGATAGAAAGCCAGAAGCATTGATGAGATAGAGACATAGATCAGCTGCCTCCTGCATGCCCCACAGTGGAGATGTGCCTGCAAGCAAGGTACATGCCCCTGACCGGGATCAAAAATGGGATCTTTCAGTCCCCAGGCCGAAGCTCTATCTACTGAGCCAAACCAGTTTTGACCGCAGACCATTTTGACACTTGCTACAAATGGATCTCAGAATGACTCTATGCTTAATTGTCATAACAGAAGAAAATATGTGATTTTTTTAAAATTGAATTTAAAGCCATTTTAAAATTGGGTTAATCTTTAATTTCACAGCTTTGATATTATGATAGAACATTCCCTTATGATCTTTAAAGTAAGACCTTATAATTTATGCTATCTCTAAACCTACAGCAATTGCCATTGTATCCATATCCATATATATACATATATATGTGTGTATACACACACACACACACACACACACACACACACACACACACATACACACAGTGGTACCTCAAGATATGAGTTTAATTTGTTCCGTAACCTTGAGGCGTGGGAAACTATGAGACACTTGAGTCATGGTAAACTGGTGGGTCATGTGCAGCCGGCCGATCTTCGCGATTATTCCTATCTCAAATGTTGCTCGTATTTCAAAGCATAAATAGCTCGCTCAACCGCTCGTATCTCAAAAATCTCGCATGTTAGGGCACTCGTATCTTGTATCTCGAGGTACCACTTTATATATATATATGTGTGTGTGTGTGTGTGTGTGTATGTGTGTGTGTGTGTGTGTGTGTATGTGTATTCATGTATATATAGTAAAAATGTGTGAATTCATGTATATATTATACATGCATTCTATATATTTATAATGTAAAATTCAGTAATGGAAATTCAATTAAAGGGGGTTTGCAAACTTAATTTGTACAAATAGATACTCGAGTCCCTGATGAACTGACTTCCTAATAAAAAAAATAATAATTTAGACTGTCTTAATAGATGTTTCTCTTTAATCCCAAGATCTGTATCATTTTTGGGGTCCCAGTGGTGGGATTCAAGAATGTTTTTAATTATCCCAAATTGTTGTAGATACCACATGTACCATTTTGCATTTCCCCTGCTTACAGGATCACATAGAATTCTGAAAATGAATTATAACTTATAAAGTTTAGGAAACTATTACATGCCATGTGCTATTAAAATTTTAAAAATTTTGAATTATCATGTATAGTTATGTCCTTTGATGATTTATTTCTATTTACTTATTAGTATTTAAGCAATTTGCTATTGGTATTAACAATGTCAAAACCATGGGCTCCTGTTTATGGCATTTGTGATTTTTAAATAAAAGTATTTTTTTAGATTATTTTTATGATTTTCCCCTAGAATCCTTATAGAGTTTAGCATCTGTCTGGAAAGTCTTAACCCTTAAGGAGATAGATTGCTAAAATAAAAGTAACAGATGAATTGTTTATGAATTTGTACTTGGAGAAGAGTTTTACTTTTATTTATATTGTCTCAATTAAGGAAACCCATTAAATGTATTTTTCCATATAATACCTAGATTTCTACATAAGTCAGTAATCCTATATAATATAAGAATAATATGCAAATTGTCTCTTCAACCTGGAGTTTGACTGAAGTTTGACCAGGGGTTGGGGCCAGGCAGCCAACCTCCTGCATCCCCTTCTCTAGCTGGCCCAGACCTCTTGGCCTTGATAGGGGTGGGCTAGCCAGGTCCCACCCATGTACAAATTCATGCACCAGATCTCTAGTATTGTATTAATTCTTATATACAAACCACTTCCTCCCAGCTCAGAGGTTATACATGCTTCCTTAAAGATGCTGGTATCTTAATCCTATCTAATAAAGACAGAATATGCAAATCAACCTTCACTCTGTAACAAAGATGGAGCACCCACAACCAATGAGAAAGAAATATGTAAACTGACATGACAAAGAATTTGGTGGCTGGGCTGGGACACTTATATCATTGCCATGGTGACAAGAGCACACAGGCCCAGAGCAGCCAGGGTCTGGTGGGATGCCTGCTATGAAGGGGCAGGCAATGGAGGGAGCTAGAGGAAGGCAGTAAAGCTGGAGGAGAGATGAAAGGTGGTGGTCAGAGTGAAGGCCTGGGTTCTGGGTGCTGGAGGGAAGCTAGTACTGGCAGCCAGGGGAAGGAAGGTCTATTCTTACACAAATCTTCATGCATAGGGCCTCTAGTTCACTTATAATCTTGGAGACAATGTGGGATGACAGAGCTGGAGGATGAGGACAATTGCTATCTACTTATAAGGGAATGGTCTCAGGTGAGGTCACTGCAAATCACCAAGCAGGGCAGAACTCCTGTCACTAGAAAGGAGCAAAGGCACTTCCACTCCTAAAGTGAGTTTTTATGATTTGTGGGCAAAGGTCTTTAGATTCACCATGATTCATACAAATGTTGCATTCTGCTTTACAACATCTTATTCTATCCCTTAAATTATAGGATATTTGGGGTGGCTGATAAGTCCATTTATGTTATAATTTAGCAACCTTTAGTAGAAGTTTCTGCTTTGCTTTTCAGTTTCAACAGCCCAACTCTGCATGTGTAAGGGATAAGAATTTTTTTAGAATAAACATGGGAGCTTTTTTGTTCTTTATTAATTAAGTTGATAATTTAAAGTTACCTTTTTTTAAAATTAAACATCTCCAGTACCATCAGAATATTCACCCTACTTCACATTATTTGTATTTTTCAATCTGATCATAACAATCTATCATAGCAGCCAGCTGGTCTGCCAGAGTTTGCCTTCAATGTGTATTTTATTCCAGAAAATTTCAAGATAATAATATATGTAACTATTTTGGCACACATCTGTGGACTAATGGTATCCCATTTTCCAACGTTCAAAACAACTGACTCAGATAAAACATTTCTGTGAGAGTCAGGTTCTTGCAACTTCTCGTTATCAAAGTTCTAGGCAAAGCTCTAGGTATTTTAAACAGAGAGAGTTTAATTCAGGAAATTCAGTGATGAAATATCATTCCACATGTTTAGTTAAGAATTTTTTTACAAAAAAATAATCACTAAACTTTTGATTTAAAGACTAAATAATTTTAGTTGCAATCCAGAAATTAAGCAGCTGCTGCTACTCTCAACATTGCTACCTCCACAGTTTATTTCATTTATGATGCTGGTAACTACATACTAGATACTCTACTAATACTTATCTTTCAGGACTTCTTTAAGAGCTCTGGAAAGATGACTCATATCCCATCCCCACCTTTCAAATCTTGAATGAATAGGAACTAAATTGCATCCAGTACTTTATCCATACACAAAAAAACATCTGGAAAAAAAAAGGTTCTTTAGCCCTTACAATACAGAATGGAGCATGGGAGGCATTTGTTTTACTCAATCATTTCAGCATCACTTGATATAGTTAATTTTTTTTCTTAAAGCACTTACTGCTCTCACTTTCCATGTTATGGTATTTTTCTGTCTTCTCTCCAAATATATTGCCTGCTATTTCTAAGGCTTCTTTTCTTAATGAAATGAGTAAGAAAAATGGGGACAGAATGATATGTCCATAATGTTTGAGATGTTAGCAAGGAACACCTCTGAATATGTGCCATTTACATGGAGACTGGAGTCTCTGTACACACATACAAATAAGGGGAAGGTTTTTAGGAATAACAACAACATTTTTCTTTCTTTTTTTATGAATATAAAATTTTTAATCACTCTTTAAAAATATTTTTTATTGATTTCAGAGAGGAAGTGAGAGGGAGAGAGAGATAGAAACATCAATGATAATAGGGAAACATTGATTGCCTGCTTCCTGCACATCCCACACTGGGGATTGAGCCTGCAACACAGGCATGTGCCCTACCGGTGATCTCTTGGTTCACAGGTTGATGCTCAACCACTGAGCAACACTAGCCAGACTTTAATCATTTTTTTGCTACAAACTATTACTTATTTAAAAATAATATTTAGTAATGTATACTCAAAGGACATGTTACAACTAACATCCTGAAAAGACAATCAAAAATATTTTTTGAAGATTTACCATGTGCTTAATATTGAAGAGCTCCTAAATCTGCACATTGTTTGCATTAGTAAGAGGTAGTTAAATTCTAGCTAATGATTACTGAAGAACACTGAGGAAAATTTTGACCATTATAATCAGAAATAGTATAATTTTATATATCTCCAAGGACAGTTGCCATGTTTAGTAATAGCCTCACATAAATGAAAATATATACTCTCTTTAATGTTGTATTTTGATGCTGTTTGTTTTCTCTTCTCTTTTCGCAAGTAACCAAAAAGGCACAAACTACTTCCAGTTGGCAGTTGAAACAGAGGAGGAATCATGGCTAACCATCTACTTCCTAATGTTTGTGAAAGGGAAATAGCAAACTCTGAGTATGGTTGAACTTCAGCAAAAGGGGTGAAGCTCCTCCTTCTGACCACTGTATTCCATGAGAAAAGTGTTTAAATTTTCAAACACTCTGACTTCTAAAATGGATTTTTAAAATTCAATGCAAAGATTCAACAACTATCAAAATTTCCAGCACTGATTTTTCTAATATCCTATTAGCAGTTTTGAAACTAAGTTGAAAATTTTAATAATTTAAACAAATGTTAAGTGATTACTATTTGTAATTTATACAACTTACAAATGTAACTTATGTAAAAATAAATAATCACATGACTCCAGATCATGTTTATATTTAAGGTATACATATAAGACTGATTTTTAGAAAAAAAGAATGAAGAGCATCTCCATTATGTATCTTTGTTCTCAAAAAACTTTTTCAGATACCTGTAGACCTATGAAACAACACAGCATAATGTCAACATACCTTTCATTTCAAAGGCCAAAAATATAGAGGTTAAATAGTGAGATAATTTATATTAGATTTATATTTGAATCAATTCCTGAGTTAATCAATTAATCAACTTAGTTAATCATTTCTTTTTCTAAGGGAGTAGCAGTTGTCTTAATCCCGCCCAAATGAGTGAGTTTCTTTTGGTCGATCAATGCAATAGAGAAACTGCAGGTAAGAAGTAACAAAGACACTCCATTATCTCTGGTGTAGTGTCAAAATAGTAGTGTCCACCTTCTCCTTGATGACTAAAACAGTGAGTGTGATCCAATTGCAAATCAAACCCTGGGTCTTTGGAGACAAAAACTGACAGACAAATCAAAGAAGCCTTCATCTCATAAAAATGTAACCATTTATTCACGTCTTCATCAGAGTTCAAAGGGCAGGGAGAAAATCCTCTAGGCATAACATGAGTTTACTTTTCCTTTCTGAATTACAAAAGTACCTCCCATCCCTACAGGCTTATCTCCACAATGTTTTTCAAGAGTCTGTCTCATACAAGTCACAGAATTAAGTTTTCCATTTCTTCTTTTGGCTTTCACCTCAATGACCTCACTGGCAAAATGATTAGCCAGTAATACACACCCATAATCATGGTATTTCTCACTGTATTTCTCTCGTAGGCACCCTCCATCTTCAGGATTAATTCAGACAAAGTAACTTTCATTTACAGGAGGTTTGTGTTCACTTTCTGTTTGAATAACTGGCATAAACTCAGAATTGAACTCAAGAGTCTGAAATGGACCTGTCCCCGCTCCAAGAATTAAAGCTCCAGGAAGCTTGAGATCTTTTGCAATCTTATTTAGATCATAAACTTTTTTTTAAAATTTACAAGAGACAATAAGTAAGGCACACCTCCTACTTCTGCAATTCTAGTTTTACCACAGATTCCTTTTACAGAAAAGGTAAATGGCTACTTAGTTAAATCAGGGCAATCAACTACAGATACCTGCACATCAGCAAAGTTATCATTTAGCCCCTTCTGCAAAACTCCCACAAG
This sequence comes from Lasiurus borealis, assembly GCA_004026805.1. Lineage (NCBI taxonomy): Eukaryota > Metazoa > Chordata > Mammalia > Chiroptera > Vespertilionidae > Lasiurus > Lasiurus borealis. Next base: position 9,248 of record PVJN01003078.1, on the reverse strand, counting down.
TTCCTCTAGACTTGGCATATGAAAAGAATATTCAGCACAGACCATTTTCTTACTTCTTCACATGTGAGGATGCAGAAATAAAACTACTATAGACTAATTACCAGAGGAGTTCACAATGCACCAAGCATGAATAGCTGCTGCTCTAATCTGTTAGGGAAGCCTGCACCTAAACCCTGCCTTCCCTCAGGCAACTCCGTCTCCTCTGGGCCTTTTTCTTTCTTTATCCCTCTCTTTCCCCCTTCTTTTTCTTTTGTGGCAACTGTGGATACCATATGCTGAAGATGGCAGCATCACTATTTGAAATTCCTTGGCACTTGTTTAATTTCTTGAAGGGTAGCCACATAAGAGACAGCTATCTTATTATAAATATACTATATGTATATTATAAATGTACTATATTATAAATATACTATACATAATATAATATGCTATGTATATATTATAAATATACTTATTATAAATATACTATATGTAATATACTATACTATATTGCTAAGTGAAATAAGCCAGTCAGAGAAAGACAAACACCATATGGTTTTATTCATATGTGGAATATACAGAATAAATTAAACTGAGAACAAAATAGCAAAAGACTCATGGATAGAGAACAAACTGATAGCTGTCATAGGGAAAGAGGGTTATAGGATTGGGTGAAGAAGATAAAGGATTAAGAAAAAGAACAAACAAATGCTAAAGGGTCCACTGTAAAAAGAAGAAATAGGAAGGGAAAAAGAAACACAGACATAAAGAATAAAAACTGAGACAAACAAGTGTCTACCAATAATAACTTTAAGTGTAAATGGATTAAATGTTCCCATCAAAAGACATAGGGTAGCTGAGTGTATAAGAAAACATGACCCATATAACTGCTGTTTACAGGAAACTCATCTCAGAACAAAGGACTCAGACAGGCTGATGGTGAAGGAATGGAAAAAAGTTTTTCAAGCAAATGGAAATGAAAAAAAAAAGCTGGGGTAGCAATACTTATATCTGGCAAGTTAGATCTTAAAGTGAAGGTCATAACAACAAATGAGGAAGGCCACTTCATAATACTAAAGGGAACAATTCATCAAGACAATACAACTCTGGTAAACATATATGCACCCAAAACAGGAGTACCCAGATACATATAAAATCTTCTGAAGGATATCAAGGGAGAGATTGACAGCAATACAGTCATAGTAGGGGACTTTAACATCCCGCTAACAACGCTGGACAAATCCTCTAAACAAAAAATCATCAAAGAACCAGCAATCCTAAATGACTCACTAGATGGATGAATTAACTGACATCTTCAGAACATTTAACCCCAAAGTCACAGAATATACATTCTTCTAAGGTGCACATGGGTCATTCTCAAAGATAGACCACATAATGGGTCCCATGCAAAGTCTCTTTAATTTCAAGAAGATAGAAATTATATTAATCATCTCCTCAGATCACAATGGCATAAAACTAAAAATCAAACACAATAAAAACAATTAAAAAATAAAAAAACCTGAAGACTAAATAGCATGCTATTAAACAATGATTGGGTTACCAAAGAGATCAAAGGAGAAAAAAAAAATTATGGCAACAAATGACAATGAAAACACCACAATCCAAAATCTATGGGACACAGTGAAGGCAGTCTTTAGAGAGAAGTTCATAGTTCTACAGGTGTATCTCAAAAAACAAAACAAAACAAAAAAATGGTAATGAATTATCTAACCCCACAACTCAACAAGAGAGCAACAAGAAAAGCTGGGCTTAAGCAAAAGAAAGGAAATAATAAAGATCAGAGCATAGATAAACTACACAGAGACCAAAATATCAATGCAAAGGATCAACAAAACCAAGAGCTGGTTCTTTGAAAGGATAAACAAGATTGATGAACTAGCCAGGCTCACCAAGAAGAAATGAGAGAGGATGCAAAGAAACAAAATTAGAAATGAAAGAGGAAATATAACAACTGATCTCACAGTAATACGAAGAATTATGAAAAAATATTATGAACAACTTTATTCCAACAAAATGGACAACCTAGATGAAATGGATATATTCTTAGAAAAATAAACTCCTGTAACTCAACCAAGAATTAAAAATCCTGAATAGCCAATAACGACTGAAGAAATTGAAGCAGAAATCAAAAAACTTCCAGCAAAGAAAAGCCCTGGTCTGGAATGCTTTACAGGGGAGTCCTATCAAGCATTCAAAGAATAACTAAAACCTATCCTCCTCAGATTATTCCAAAAAAATTCAAGAGGAAGGCACACTTCCAAGCTCTTTCTATGAACCAGCATTTCCCTAAACCCCAAAACAGATAAAGACACCACACACCACACACACACACACACAGAACTGCAGGCCAATACTCTTGATGAACATAAATGCTAAAATTCTCAACAAAATTATAGCAAATTATTACAAAGATCATACACTGTGACCAAGTGGGATTTATTCCAGAGATGCAAGGATGGAATAATATCTGCAAATCAACCAATATGATAAATCAGAAAAACAAACTGAGAGACAAAAATCACATAATCTTATCAATTGATTCAGAAAAAAACATTTGACAAAATCCAACAGCCTTTCTTAATAAAAACTCTCAGCAAAGTGGGAATAGAAGGATCATACCTCAACATAATAAAAGCCTTATATAACAAACTTATACCAATATCATACTCAATGGCCAAAAACTAAACTCATTTTCCCTAAGAAAAGGAACAAGACGAAGATGCCTACTTTCACCACTCCTTTTTGAAAAGTACTGGAAGTGCTATCCAAAGTGATCAGAGAAGAAGAAGATATAAAATACATCTAAATTGGAAAAGAAGAAGTAAAAATTATTCATAGATGACATGATATAATACATAGAAAACCCCAAAGACTCCATCAAAAAACCACTAGGCCTAATAAATGAATTTGGCAATGTAACAGGATACAAAATTAACACCCAGAAATCTTTTTTATATACCAATAATGAACCCACAGAAAGAGAATTGGAAAAAAAATCCCATTTACCATAGAATCAAAACAATTAAGATACCTAGTAATTAACTTACCTAAGAACATAAAAGACCTGTACTCAGAAAACTTCAGGACACTGAAAAAAGAGATAGAGGAAGACAAAAAAAAAAAAATTGAAAAACACACCATGTTCAAGGATTTGTAGAATCAACATCATGAAAATGTCCATACTACCCAAAGCAATCTACAGATTCAATGCAATTCCCATTAAAATACTACCAGCATATTTCAAAGGTGTAGAACAAATTCTTCAGAAATTCATCTGGAATAAAAAAAAATGACCCCAAATAGCCACATAAATCCTGAGAAAGAAGAACAAAGTTGGAGGTATCACATTAACAGTTATCAAGCTATATTACCAAGCCAGAGTTCTCAATACTGTCTGGTACTGGCACAAGACATATAGACTAATGGAACAGAACAGAGAACCCAGAAATCAACCCAAGCCATTATGCTCATTTTTTTTTAATTTAATGAATCTTTATTGTTCAGATTATTACAATGTTTTCCTCTTTTACCCCCATAGCTCCTCTTCACCCTTTTCCCAAGCCACCCTCTACCCTTCTCCCCCACCACACCAGCCCCACTGTTCTCATCCATAGGTATACAATTTTCCTCCAGTATTTTCCCACACTCCCCACATCCCTTTCCCCCTGAGAATTGTCAGTTCACTCCCTTTCTATGCCCCTATTCTATTATATTCACCAGTTAATTCTGTTCATCAGATTTTTTTTATTCACTTGATTTTTAGATATGTATTTGTTGTTCATAATTTTTATCTTTACCTTTTTCTTCTTCTTCCTCTTCTTAAGAATACCTTTCAGCATTTCGTATAATACTGGTTTGGTGCTGATGAACTCCTTTAGCTTTCTTTTCTCTCTGATGATCTTTATCTGAGTTTTCATTCTGAATGATAGCTTTGCTGGGTAATCTTGGTTGTAGATTCTTGCTATTCATCACTGAATATTTCTTGCCACTCCCTTCTGGCCTGCATAGTTTCTGTTGAGAAATCAGCTGACAATCATATGAGTGTTGCCTTGTAGGTAACTATTTTTCTCTTGCTCCTTTTAATATTCTCTCTTTGTCTTTTACTCTTGGCATTTTAATAATGATGTGTCTTGGTGTGGTCCTCTTTGGATTACTTTTGTTTGGGTTTCTTTGCACTTCCAAGACTTGTAAGTCTATTTCTTTCACCAGGTTGCGGGGGGGGGGGTGCAGTCATTATTTCTTCAAGTAGGTTTTCAGTATCTTGCTCTCTTTCTTCTTCTGGCACCTCTATAATTCTGATGTTAGGGCACTTGAAGTTGTCCCAGATGCTTCTTATACTATCTGCATATTCCTTATTATATATATATATATATTTCTTTATTGATTTCAGAGAGGAAGGGAGAAGAAGAGAGAGTTAGAAACATCAATGATGAGAGAGAATCATTGATTGGCTGCCTCCTGCACAACCCACACTGGGGATTGAGCCCAAAACCCAGGCATGTGCCCTTGGCTGGAAATGAACCTGGGACCCTTCAGTCCACAGGCTGATGCTCTATCCAGTGAACCAAGCTGGCTAGGGCTATCTTCATATTTTTGGATTATTTTTTTTTTGTTTTTTGCTTTTCCAATTGAGTATTTTTTCTTCTTTGTATTTCAAATCTTTGCGTTGATTCTTGTGATTCTGCAATCTACTGTTATATCTCTGTACAATATATATATTTTTTATTTCAGTTCAGTGTATGCTTAATTTCTAGTTGGTTCTTTTTCCTATCCTTGAGGGTTTTGTTAAATTTATTGGCCTTTTCTAGAAAATTCATATATATATATATATATATATATATATATATATATATATATATAATTGATTTTTTACAGGGAGAAAGGGAGAGGGATAGAAAGTTAGAAACATCAATGAGAGAGAAACATCAATTAGCTGCCTCCTGCACATCCCTCACCAGAGATGAGCCCACAACCAAGGTACATGCCCTTGACTGGAATTGAACCTGGGACCTTTCAGTCCACAGCCAAACCAATTTTGGCTAGAAAATTATTGAAAAACCTATAACTGTGGTTTTGAATTCTATATCTAGTTATTTGCTTTTCTCCATTTCTTTCATTTGTGATCTGTTTCTTTGTCTCTGCATTTGGCTGCTTCCCTGAGTTGATAGAGTGGCTTTATGTGGTAGGTGTCCTATAGGGTCCAGTGCACTCCTTTGTGAGAGTGGCCACAGTCTTATTGTAGTTAAACCTTGATTGTTATTGGTATTACTGGGAGCAAGTGACCTCCAGGCCAATTGGCTGTGAAGATCAGCTATGTCTATGCTGGGAGAACTTCTGCTTTGGATACACCCGTATGAAACAAGACTTGCAAAAGCCTCTGTGTTCAGCTTGGATGGGACAGAGTCTCAGGGCAGAGCAGACAGCATTGTTTTCCCATCAGCCCTGCCTTAATAGGCCGTTGGGTCTCAATGAACCATGGTAATTGCTACAAACACCTCTGAGAGAAAGCTGCCCTTGAGTTCTGCTTACTGTCAGACAGTCCAGTTTCTGCGTGAATGTGCTGGGGTGCCCAGAGTCACACCTGTAATTGAAGTTCAGCATAGTTAGAAGCTTTTGTCTCCCTCCCACTTGAGAAAACCAGCTGCCCACTCTATTGTCAGTCTTCTCCACACCCGCATATCAGTACCTCTGCCTTCTGCAGCTCCTCTGAGTCTCAGTGTGCTGTTCTCTTTCATTCTAGCTGTAGATTTTCCACTCAGCCAGCCTTCCTGTGGTTCTGGATGATGTCCATTTTTTTCTTTTAGTTGTAGTTTTGAAATTGTTGTGCAAGGCGCAGTTTAGGTGTTTACTTATGCCACCATCTTGGTTTCTCCATTATGCTCAATTAATATTTGACAAAGGAGGCAAGAGCATACAATAGAGTCAAAACAGTCTCTTTAATAAATGGTTCTTGGAAATTGAACAGATACATGCAAAAAAAATGAAACTAGACCACCATACACAAAATAAACTCAAAATGGCTAAAGGACTTGAAACCATAAAAATCCTATAAGACTCCATAGGCAGTAAAATAGCAGACATTTGTTATAGCAATAGCTTTACAGACACATTTGTCTTAGCAATATCTTTAAAGCTTCTTGGACAATGGAGACTAAGGATAAAATACACAAATAGGACTACATGAAAATAAAAAGCTTATGTACAGCAAAAGAAACCATCAACAAAATAACAAGAAAGCCCACTGCATGAGAGAACATATTTTCCAATGATATTTTTGATAAGCGTTTAATCTCCAAAATTTACAAAGAACTCATATAATTTAACAAAAGTAAGATGAATGATCCAATAAAAAAATAGTCAAAGGTTCTAAATAGAAACTTTTCAAAAGAGGACATAAGGAAGGCCCAGAGACATATGAAAACATGCTCAAAGCCACTAATCATTCGAGAGTTGCAAATCAAAATGACAATGAAATACCATCTCACACTTGTCAGAATAGCTATCATCAACAAATCAACAAATGACAAGTGTTGGTGAGGATGTGGAAAAAAAGGAACCCTTTTGCACTGCTTGTGGGAATGCAGACTGGTGCAGCCACTATGGAAAAAGTTATGGAGTTTCCCCAAAAAGTTGAGAATGGAATTCCCATTTGACCCAGTAATCCCACTGCTAGTACTATGTCCCAAGGAAAAAAAAAAGTCAGAAATGGTATATGCACCCCATGTTCATTGCAGAACAATTTTCCATAGCTAAGATTCGGAAACAACTTAAGTGCCCATCAGCAGATGAGTGGATTGAAAAAGTTTGGTACGTCTACACAATGGAATACTATGCCACTATTAAAAAGAAGGAATTTTTACCATTTGGAACAGCATGGATGGGACTAAAAAGCATTATCCTAAGTGAAATACAGTAAGCCTTTTGGAGAAAGATAAATATCAGATGATCTCACTCATATATGGGATATAATGTCCAACATAATTTGATGAATAAGAATAGATTGTTCTAGAGACAAATGATAGGGGAGGGGTCTTAGGGAGCAACCAAAGTACTTATATGCATGCATATTAGCATATCTAATGGACATAAACACTGGGGTGATGGGGGCTTGCACGATCTTGGAAGGGGGAAGGGGCCGATTGGGGGAAAAGGAGACATATATAAAACTTTAGAGAAAAAAATTAAATTAAGTTAAAAAGTTTAAAAATAAAAATAAAGTGTATGTTTGATATCAAGAGTTGATATGATGTTCAGTTTCTTGTGATTAAAAAAATCAAAGTGAATGATTGAAGAGATTTAAAGAAAACAAAACTGTTAAGTGTTCTGAAATTCTCCACAAATCACATCGGTAAACATATAAGAGGGAAAAAATTGTTGCTTAACCTTAGTATAGGAAAGGATTCTGAGAATACTTTTATAAATTCTCTTCCTTCCCTTAATAAAAATCTTTTATTTTAATTCATATTTAACATTTATTCATTTTTATTGCATACACTTTGCATATTAGCCAAATTACTTGTGTGTGTGTGTGTGTGTGTGTGTGTGTGTGTGTGTGAATAAATAACATTAATATTTTTGATTTTGAAGCAACTAAGAGTTGAAGAAAAATGAGGGTCCAGAGAAAGAAGATTTCTACTACTATAAAGTATATATTTTTTAATTTAATAATAAATGGTTTTTCATTTTGAGACTAGAATGAAGCATTTCTCTTTTTGTGTGGTACAAACTGGGTCTGTGTTCTAATACACCTTTTTCTACATGTCTCATATTGATTTAAAGTTTTCTTATATTAGCCATAAGAAAAATATGAAATACTGCCATTTGTGACAATATACATGGATCTTAAGTCTATCATGCTAAATGAAATAAGTCAGACAAAAAAAATAAAGTACTATTTGATTTCAGTCATATCTATATAATAAAAGCCTAAGAAACCATTATAGGGGAATGGCTGGAATAACCCTTCACTATAATGCACACTGACCACCAGGGGGCAGATGCTCAATGCAGTAGCTGCCCTCTGGTGGTCAGTGCACTTCCACAGGGATAGTGCTACTCAGCCAGAAGCTGGGCTCACTACTGGTGAGCACAGCAGCAGTGGTGAGAGCCTCTCCCAGAGGGCACAGGCCAAGCTGAGGAAACCCCTCTCTACTCTCCAGTACATGAATTTCATGCACTGGGCCTCTAGTGTGAGATATAAAACTGAAAGCAACAAATGAACAAACAAATGAACAAAAACTCATAGACACAGATAATAGTATGGTGGTTATCAGAAGGAAAATGTTTGAGGGGTTGTAAAAGGTAAAGGGGGGTAAATATATGTTGTCCAAATATTTAACTTTGGGTGGTGGGCACACAATGCAATATATGAATGATGTGTCATGGAAGTGAACACTTGAAGCCCATATAATCTTATTAGCCAATGTTACCCCAATAAATTTAATTAAAATTAAAATAGAAGTTTAGTTAATCATTATCTATTTACCTTGTTTTTTAATTTGACCCAATCTATGTTATAATCATTATTTCTTTACATTGTGATTCCTAGAGTATAATAAAGATTCTAGAGCTCTTTTCTCAATTTCATTCTTATTCGTATTTAAATCATAAAGTGAAATTCAAAAAAAATGAGGTACTATTTCCTACTTTAACTTTGAATGAAGCAGACCCAATTTTAATAATGTCCTATTTCATCCCTGAAAGTAGGGCTTACTACACTGTGGCCAAGATATTATGTTAAGTAGAACAACTGTTAGCATCTTTGAGAAATTGCTCAGAGTTTAAATGTTTGTTATTTCTCATACCAGAAAATGATTTCATATTTGACCTGTAATTTGACATTCTAAGTATAGGGCATTCTATATGTTAATATCAAGTGTGATTATGTCAATTGGATTTCATCCAAACTCCTACTTATATTAATACTGGAAGGCTGAGGATCCATTACTTAATTTCAACCCTACATTAAGTTCAAGAAAGGCAAATACTCAATAATCAAATGAAGAAAAAGCAGTTGCTATTGGTCCTCACAACAGTTCCTTGAAGTTTGGGGCATTATAAACCAAATATGGTCTTAATAAACTTTTCTCTTCTGGACAGATTTGTATTTAATTTTAGGAGATACTTATTGTGAACCTACTGTATAGAAAATACTAAATTCTTAAAATACAGAAGCAATGAAAACAAAATAGTCTAGGCTTCAAGGCATAACTCTTATTTACATAGTATTGCCTAAATTCAGAGAAAAA
>PVJN01003077.1:0-107329 GCA_004026805.1 Lasiurus borealis | reverse complement strand
GCTTCCAAAGGGTATTACTCACATATATCCAACTTTAATTTTTCCAAAAAATCTAATAAAATGTTCTTCTTTTAAAAGTTTAGGAAAGGGCCCTAACCTGTTTGGCTCAGTGGATAGAGCGTTGGCCCACAGACTGAAGGGTCCCAGGTTTGATTCCGTCAAGGGAATGTACCTTGGCACATGCCCAGTATGTGCAGGAAGCAGCTGATCAATGTTTCTCTCTCATCAATGTCTCTAACTCTCTATCCCTCTCCTTTCCTCTCTGTAAAAAAATCAATAAATTATATTTTAAAAAGTAGAAAATGTAACTGACAAAAAAGAAACAAAGAATATGTTTTTGTGTTTTAGAGAATTGACTAAAGATTATCTGGAATTGAAGGTTTATTGTCCAACTTTGACCTATAAATTTTCTTGAGAATCTAAATCAACATATTACACTACTAAGAATATTCATATCTAATAGTTTATAAAACTATAAAATAAATGACAGTATAAATTAGTCCCAGACTTATAAATTTTCTTTTAAATTATGTTTAATGTCTGGCTAAGATACCACATTATTCCAAAAGCCAAAAAAGTTGCATTTGAGTAACTTTTTTAAAAATTATGTTTTTCTTCAAACATAAAAAAATTGACAGCTCAAAACTCTGGATTATAAAATCTTAAATAAGAATAGTGATTCACAGCTGGCGTGGGTCAATGGTTGAGCATTGATCTATGAACCCAGAGGTAATATTTTGCTTGTCCGTCAGGGCATATATGTGGAGCCTAGGTTGTGGGCTCAGTTTCCCAGTGGGTGATCAAGAATTAGGTGATCGATGATTCTCTCTCATAATTAATGTTTCTCTTTCTTTCCCTCTCCTTTTCTGTCTGAAATCAATACAAATGTGTGTGTGTGTGTGTGTGTGTGTGTGTGTGTATATATTTAACATTAAAAAAGAATAATGCTTAGAATCTTATATAGCAAGATTCATAAAACATAAATTTCTAAATATGTACTGTTATATTAAATAAACACTTTGTCTGGAGTTAATCTTCAAAATAAATATTTTTTTAAAAAAGATCGACACTATCATTTAATTTTAAAATTGTTACAACGAGCTATTCACTTTCTCACAATTTCTGATTTCTATTTTTTATGACAAATATCTTTTAGGTACTTAATATTTCTCTAAACAGTATGAAAAGAAATTTTTCAAAATGCAAAGGAACTACAAATTTTGGAAATCTGCTAAATAGCTTAAAATTATAATGTGTTCTTATCTTTCTCATAATTTTAAAATATAAATATATGACACAGAACATAAATTAAAACTAAACCCAAATCAGAAGGTAAGAAGTCTAAGTAAACTCAGCTAATTAGGAAGATCTCTATCTTTTTTTGTTTTGTTTTGTTTTGTTTTGTTTTGATGCAACTGTTGTGGAGCAGACATGACAGAATGACCACTGGAGTCCAAGCCAATTGAAATTCAGGGAGCCTTTATTAGCCGGCCAGCGACGGCTCAGCCTTCCTCCACACAGGGAGTCCAGAGAGCAGCCCTCAGGTGTAAGGTAGCTTTTACGCACTAAAACCACATCCTTGTGGGCAGGCTAAGTGGAGCAATGGCAACCTTAGACAAAGCAGTTTTCTCAGCTATATGGGCACACTGTGAAGGTAGTAAACCCACATCCTAGGCACTCGGGCTAGCAATATCCAGTTCAGTAAGCTACCAGCATCCTGTTCTGCAAGGTGCAGCTGGCTTTCATGGTCAGGGCAGTCACAGGGAAGTGCAGTTAAAGTTTTTCCACGCTCTAACATTCCCCACCGGTTTTATGGGAGAATCAAATCGTTGTTTCTTCATCACTGGTACAGATATGTTGATAGTGGGTATGTAAGACCATGAGTTTTACTGCCTGTACTTGCCTTTGAACATAGTCAGTGAGACCATTTATGAGGCAGGGTCCAAATGTTAAGGCTAACAGTAATAATATTTCTGCTACAGCTATTAAAAAAGTGTTGTCAGCCATGGAGACCCTGAGAATAAATTTTCATACTCATTTCCCTCTGTTTTTCGCCTTTCCTCTCTATCTTGGATCCTTTGTATGAGTTGACTTATACTTTCCCTGATGACTTCAGAACGGTTGGTATAGAAACAGCAAGTCTCTCCTGAGGCCATACAGAGTCCTCCTTGCTTCAGGAATAGTAAGTCTAAGCCCTTTCTATTTTGTGGGACTACCTCAGCTAGCGAGCTGAGGGAGTCTTCTAGGCCAGTGGTAGGCAAACTGCAGCTCTGTTGACTAATGAGTTTGCCGACCACTGTTCTAGGCAGTTTACATTTTCTTTTAGGCTGCTTAAATCTAAATCTACTTGGCTGTTGAGCTCTTTAAGGTTTTTGTCCCCAGTGACTAGTGCTCAGGTGCCTACCACAGCTGATCCAGCTATTCCCAGGCCAACAAGCAGGGGAACAATCACCTGGGCTCTATGAGCTCGCCCAGGGGCTAGACTAGGTGCTCACGCCCTCTCTCCCAGAATAGTAACACATGTGGGGCAGGATATGAGCTAGGATGCATAAGGAAGGCTTGAAGGGATTCATCAGTGCCAGGGGAGAAACACAAGGAGTAATTCCTGTTGTGCTCGCAAACCAGGTACTTTCAGGGGCCACCAGGTACGGGTCTGACTCCTCCTCATTGTCCTTGCTGAAGCTCGTGTTGGAGAAACAAGATTCTGCATAGGGAACCCTGATAAATCAAATCCTGAGGACACAACACAGGTCCCTGTTCCTTGGAAATCTCCAAGGGTTAGCTTGGGAGTCTGTCCCCATCTGCACATCCCTTGTTGGGGTGGCAGGGAGTGGGGGTTCAATTGAAACATTTGTAATGTCTGATGAATCTGAACCGACAGTGGCATTTGCCCCTATCCCAATGTAATAGGGGGTCTGGGTTCTGGGTTCAAGCATAACCAATAGTCTCTAATCTCTAGTGGCATTTGGAGAGGTCTGATTTAGAAAGTTAAAGACTGCATCCAAAGTGTCCAGGACAGGTCTCCGGCCTGGTTTGGTAATATGAGTCTCAGGAACAAGGGTCACCATCACCTCAGTCAAAGGAGATTAATTTCTTTAACTACTACCTGTGTTGTTTCAGACTTGGTAGGGCAAGCTTCTGGCCAGCTCGTGAACATGTCAATAAAAACCAGTAGGTAGCGATATCCTCCCTGCCCTGGGGCAATTCTGTAAAGTCTACTTGCCAATGTTCTCTGGAATTTCTTCCTCTGAGTCTGGTTCCTTGGGTCAAGGGGGAGTGTTTCCTAGGGTTTGCCTCTGCACAGACATGGCATCTCCTTGCAATGTCCTTTGAGACTTGGAAAAGCTTAGGGATGTAATAGTCCCATTTAAGCAATTCCACCAGCTTGGTTCTCCCTAGATGGGTGCTCTGATGGACCTGAGAGATGAGTTCCTTTCCCAGGGCCTCCGGAATGAACAGTCTTGTGTCAGGTAATTCTCTCCATCCTCCAGATACCTCCTTAGCCTGGAGTCTCTTTCCCAGTTCATTACCAGCCTCTGAATAGACTGGGGCCTCTTGGAAAACCTTTGCCAGGAGAGCTGGCAGAATATGTAAAGGCCCCACTGGGTTTTGGGGCTGCCTCTTTTGCTATTTTATCTGCAAATGCATTTCTTCGTGCCTCCGGAGTGTCAGCTGATTGGTGTGCCTTGCAGTGTATAACTGCTACTGCTTTTGGCAGCCAAAGGGCTGTAAGGAGGGTGAGGATCTCTGAGATGTTCCTGATTTTTTCCCCCAGATGGCAGGAGTCCTCTTTCTTGATATAAGGCCCCATGGACATGAACCATAGCAAAAGCATGCCAGCTGGCAGTATATATATTTACTCTTCTTCCCTTTGCCCACCGCAATGCTTGTGTGAGGGCTATTAAGTCTGCCTTCTGAGCCGATATCCCGTGCCCCAATGCCTGGGCCCAGATTACCTTGTTGGCTGTCATGACCGCTGCTCTGGCATACCTGATCCCTCTGACCATAAAGCTGCTTCCATCTGTATACAAGGTCTCATCAAGGTCTCACAGGGGTTGGTCAGTCAGGTCCTCTCGAAGATTCTTTAGTAAGGACAGGGTTTCAGCACAGTCGTGGAGGGCTGTTCAGGATCATCATCAGGTAATAAAGTTGCAGAGTTTAGAGCTGCTGTCTTAAGAAAACTAACTTGCGGTGGATTCAACAAGAGTACTTGATACTGGGCGATAAGGGCATTTGAAAGCCAATGTTCAGGTGGGCTTCTCAGAGGGTTTTCCATGGCATGGGGGCCACCACCTGCAAGTCCTGCCCAGGGGTGAGTTTTGAGGCTTCCTTGACAAGTATGGCTGTGGCTGCTACTACCATTAGCCCAGCCATCCTGCAGCCACGAGTCTCTTGGATAAATATGCCACAGGTCTGTTCCATGGTCCTAAGAGCTGGGTTAGTTCCATGGTCCTAAGAGCTGGGTTAGCACTTCCCTGAGCCTCGGCCACATGCAACTGAAATGGCTTGGTGAGGTCTGGCAGCAACAATGCTGGTGCATTGACTAAGGCTTGTTTAAGGTCCTGAAAAGCCTTAGCTTCATTTTCAGTCCAGTTTAGTCCTTCAGTCTTACCCCCAGTAAGGGTGTATAGGGGTTTCACTATCTCTGCAAAACCTAATATCCAAAGATGGCAATACCCTACTGTCCCTAGGAATTCCTGCACCTGCTTCTTTGTTTTGGGAACCAGGATTTTCAGAATAGCCTGTATTCGGCTAGCAGACAAAGTCCTATTGCCTCTACTGAGTTCATACCCCAGGTAAGTCGTCTTTGGGGTGCAAAGTTGGGCTTTCTTAGACAGGTATCCCAATTTGTCTAGAGTCCTCAACGGAGTCTCAGTGATCTCCTGGCACTCACTCTGGGTTGCCGTGGCAAGGAGGAGGTCATCTACATCCTGGAGTAGGTTGACCTCTGGATATCCTTTCCTGAATGGGCCTAAGGCTTCATCAAACAGAGTAGGAGAGTTTTTGAATCCCTGGGGCAACCAGGTCTGGGTCAGCTGTTCCGATTCCCCTTCTTCGGGGTCCTTCCGTTCAAATGCAAAAATGGGCTGGCTGGATGGGGCCAGCAGCAAGGAGAAAAAGGCATCCTTTAAATCTGGGACTGTACATATTTGATGACTTGGCGGTAACAGGCTTAGGAGGGTATAAGGGTTGGGTATTGTTAGGTGTATAGTTTCTACCCTCTTGTTGACTTCTCTTAAATTCTGTACTGGCCTGAAATCCTCCGTCCCAGGTCTTTGTACAGAGAGAAAAGGGGTGATCCATGGGGAATGACAAGGCACCAAGATCCCCACTTCCCTCTTCTTCCTGTCAAATTTCCCTTTTTCTCCTCTTGCATGGCAGTCAACGGGATCTTTGCCATTTTTCGGGTCTGTGCACTTCCTGGTTCCTCTCTATTGTTGAATGCCTTCTGCACTACCTCTACCAATTCTGACAGCACTTTTCCTTCAAAGCCTTCTAATTTGGGTAATTTTCCTTATGTCTGGGGCCAACTGGGGCACAAAAGCAATGTTAACTGCCCGCCTGATTTTTGGCACCTCTGGGTCTATGGGGGTGTAGAGCCTGTAGGCTTCACACAAGCGCTGGGGATTCCTTTGGTCCCTGGACAGTTTCAGTTACCTTAGACAGGTTGGTGGGCTCCCATGCAGCTGCTTGGATTCCCCTCAGCAGAGTCTGGAGATACTGATCAAAAGCCTCCTTACTCAGTCCCTATTGGGGTTCCATGGAGGGTCAGGAAAGTGGAAAAATGGCCTCCAGTTATGAGGGTCCAAGGACCAGTTTTCTCCCCTCTGCCCTCTCATGTTCTCTCTTTTCTGAAAAGAGTCTGGAGGAGCTGCTGACAGTCGTCCTAGGTGGGCTGATAAGTAAAAAAAGACAGACTCAGGGAAGCAGTGAAAATGCAGAGACAAAGAAACAGATCACAAATGAAAGAAATGGAGGAAAACAAGTTACTACATATAGAGTTCAAAACCACAGTTATAAGTTTTTTCAAGAATTACCTAGAAAACATGGATAAATTTAGCAAGACCCAAGAGGAGATGAAAAAGGAAATTAAACATACACTGACTGAAATAAAAAATATTATACAGAGACCTAACAGCAGACTAGAGGAACACGGGAATCAAGTTAAAGATTTGAAATACAAAGAAGTAGTAAACACTCAACTGGAAAAGAAAAAAAGAAAAAAGAATCTAAAAATGTGAAGATAGTGTAAAGAGCCTCTTAGACAACTTCAAGTATACCAACATCAGAATGATGGTGGTGCCAGAAGAAAAGAGAAAGTAAGATACTGAAAACCTACTTGAAGAAATAATGACTGGAAACCTCACACACCTGGTGAAAGAAATAGACTTACAAATCCAGGAAAAGTACAGAACCCCAAACAAAAGGAATCCAAAGAGGACCACACCAAGATACATCATAATTGAAAGGCCAAGAACAAAAGACAAAGAGAGAATATTAAAATTAGCAAAATAAAAACAGTTAATTACCTACAAGGGAGCATCCATATGATTGTCAGCTGATTTCTCAACAAAATTTATGCAGGCCAGACGGGAGTGGCAAGAAATATTCAACGTGATAAATAGCAGGAACCTACAACCAAGATTACTCTACCCAGCAAAGCTATGATTCAGAATTGAAAATCAGATAAAGAGCTTCACAGATAAGAAAAAGCTAAAGGAATTCATCAATATCAAACCAGTATTATATGGAATGCTGAAAGGTACTCTTTAAGAAGAGGAAGAAGAAAAAAAAAAGGAAAGATAAAAATTATGAACAACAAATACATATCTATCAACAAGTGAATCTAAAAATCAAGTGAATAAAAAATCTGATGAACAGAATAAACTGGTGAATATTATAGAATCAGGGGCATAAAAAGGGAGTGGACTGACAATTCTCAGAGGAAAGGGGTGTCAGGGGTTCAGAGAGAGACTGAACAAAAATCATTCACCTATGGATGAGGACAATAGGAGGGCGATAAGGGCTGGATGGAGGGGAGTCATGGTAATAACCTGACAAATGTTTGTATTGTTAACAAAAAAAGTGGGAATAGAATTTTTACTTTTTTTAATGTCTAAAGCTGTACATATGTGTCATTTTTCCCCACTTTTCCCCCCAGCTATTTCCACCCTGGGAAAGCCCCCACAACCCCAGTGTCTGTGTCCATTGGTTATGCTAATATACATGCATACAAGTCCTTTGGTTGCTCTCTAACTGCCCCCTGCCCTGCCATTTGTCTATGTATCTATTTTTGTTCATCAAATTACTGTATGTTAATCATTATATCCCACATATGAGTGATCATGTGATATTTATCTTTCTCTGACTGGCTTATTTCACTTAGCATAATGCTCTCCAGTTCCATCCATGCTGTTGCAAATGGTAAAAGTTCCTTCTTTTTTATAGTGACATAGTATTCCATTGTGTAGATGCACCATTGTTTTTTAATCCATGCATCTGCTGATGGGCACTTAGGTTGTTTCCAAATCTTACCTATTGTAAATTGTGCTACTATGAATATAGGGGTTCATATATCCTTTGATTGGTGTTTCAAATTTCTTGGAATATATGCCAAAACCGGTTTGGCTCAGTGGATAGAACATCAGCCTGCAGACCGAAGGGTCCCAGGTTCAATTCCAGTCAGGGGCATGTATCCTGGTTGCGGTTATTGAACCATCATTGCATTCTCAGGATAAATCCATCTTTCTAATGTAATGCTCAATGCAATTTGCTAGAATTTTATTTAGGATTTTAACATCTATGTTCATAAGAATATTGCCCTATAATTCTCTTTTTTTTTTGTGGTGTCCTTATCTGTTTTTGGGATTAGAGTAATGCTTGCTTCATAGAAAGAGCTTGGAAGTATGCCTTCCTCTTGAATTTTTTGGAATAGTTTAAGGAAGATAGGTTTTAGTTCTTCTTTGAATGCTTGTTAGAACTCTTTTATAAAGCTGTCTAGACCAGGGCTTTTATTTGCTAGAAGATTTTTGATCACTGCTTCAATTTCTTCGGTAGTTATCGACCTGTTCAGATTTTTTTGGCTTTTTTTATGTTTTTTTATTGACTTCAGAGAGGAAAGGAAAGGAAGAGAGAGAAACATCTATGGGGAGAGAGAATCATGGATCGGCTGCCTCCTGCAAGCACCCTACTAGGGATGGAGCCTGCAACCTCGGGCATGTGCCCTTGACCAGGAATCAGACCCATGACCTCCTGGTTCATAGGTTGATGCTCAACTACTGAGTCATGCTGGCTGGGCATATTCAGGTTTTTTATTCTTCCTGATTGAGTTTGGGAGCTTATATTTTTCTAAGAATATGTCCATTTCATCTAGGTTGTCTATTTTGTTGGAATAGAGTTGTTCATAGTATTTTTTCATAATCTTTTGTATTTTTGTGGAATCGGTTGCTATTTCACTTCTTTTATTTCTGATTGCATTTATTTGGGTCCTCTCTCTTTGCTTCTTGGTGAGCATGGAAAGAGGTTCATAAATCTTATTTTTCCTTTTAAAGAATCAGCTCTTGGTTTGAATTTTTGTTTTTTTCCTTTCTTTACTTTCTTTCTTTCTTTTTTGTTTCTTCTTTCTTTCTTTCTTTCTTTCTTTCTTTCTTTCTTTCTTTCTGTTTGTTTTTAGTCTCTATGCCATTTATTTCTACTCTGATCTTTATTATTTCCTTCCTTCCACTTACACTGGGCTTTTCCTGTTACTCTATTTCTAAATCTTTGAGTTGTAACGTTAGATAATTTATTATCATTTTTCTTGTTTTTTGATGTAGGCTTGTAGTGCTATGAATTTCCCTCTCAAGACTGCTTTCACTGTATCCCATAGATTTTAGATTGTTGTGTTTTCATTGTCATTTGTAGCCATGATGCTTTTTATTTTTTCTTTGATCTCTTTGGTAATCCAATCATTGTTTAATGACATGCTATTTAGCCTCCAGGTGTGGTTTTTTTTTCACTGTTTTATTGTAGTTGATTTCTAATTTTATGCTTGATCTGAGAAGATGCTTGATATGATTTCTACCTTTTTGAATTTGAAGAGACTTTGCCTATGTCTCAATATGTGGTCTATCTTTGAAAATGAGCCATGTGCACTTGAGAAGAATGTACATTCTATGGCTTTAGGATGAAATGTTCTGAAGATGTCAATTAATTCCATCTGATCTAGTGCATCATTTAGTATTAATGATTCTTTGCTGATTTTTTGTTTAGAGGACTTATCTACTGGTGTTAGTGGGGTATTACAGTCTCCTACCATAACTATATTTCTGTCAATTTTTCCCTTGATATCCTCCACAAGTTTTTTTTCTTTTCTTTTCCTTTTTTTTTAATGTACATGGGTGCTCCTGTATTGATTTCATAAACGTTTACCAGAGTTATATTTTCTTGTTGAATTCCTCCCTTTAATATCATTAAGTGGCCCTCCTAATCTCTTGTTATAATCTTCAGTTTGAGGTCTAATTTGTCATGTATAAATATTGTTATCCCAGTTTTTTATGTTTTCTTTTTCATTTCCATTTGCCTGAAAAACCTTTTTTACATCCCTTCACCATCCTTAGCTGTGAGTCCTTTGTTCTGAGTTGGGTCTCCTATAGACAGCAGATATATAGGTCATATTTTCTTATCCACTCAGCTACCCTATGTCTTTTGATTAGGGTATTTAATCTATTTACATTTAAAGTTATTACTGATAGGTACTTGTTTGTCACCAGTTTTATTATTTATGCCTGTGTTCCTTCTTTCTTTCCTATTTCTTCTTTTTATAGTGGTCCCTTTAGCATGGCTTGCATTGTTGGTTTGGTAATAATAAACTTCCTTAGTCTTATTTTTGTCTATGAAGCTCCTGATTTCACTCTCAATTTTGATTGATAGCCTTGTTGAATATATTATTATTGAATTCAGACCCTTGTTTTGCATGACTTTGTATATTTCATTTCATTTCCTTCTGGTCTAATGTGTTTCTTTGAGAAATCAGTCGATGGTCTGATGGGAGATCCCTTGTAGGTAATTTTCTGTCTCTCTCTGGTGGCCTTTAAGATTCTTAATTTTTCATTGGTGTTTGCCAATTTAACTATAATGTATCTTGGTGTTGATCTTTTTAGGTTAATCTTGTTTGGGACTCTGTGAGTTTCTTGGACTTGTG
The DNA here is from genome assembly GCA_004026805.1 of Lasiurus borealis. NCBI lineage: Eukaryota > Metazoa > Chordata > Mammalia > Chiroptera > Vespertilionidae > Lasiurus > Lasiurus borealis. The sequence goes on along the minus strand of PVJN01003077.1, from coordinate 97,146 downwards.
TGAGTTTTTCTTCTCCCTAATATCGGGAAGTTTTCTGTAATTTCTTCAAACAGGTTTTTTATTCCTTGCTCAGTTTTCTCTTCTTCAGAAACTCTTATTATGCAAATATTATTTCGTTTTGTGTTGCACCAAAGGTCCCTTAGTTTTTTTGTATTTTTTTTCCAATTGCTTCTCTGCTTGGGAATTTTTTCCTACCTTGTTTTCTAGCTCGCTGATGCTATCCTCTGCTTCTTCTATTCTACTGTTGATGCTTTATATTGTGTTCTTTATTGCAATGATGTCATTTTTCCTTTTTTCTTGGTTCTTCTTCATTTCCTCTTGGTTCTTACATATATCTTCCAATTTTTTCAGCATCGTTATGACCATTGCTCTGAATTCTTTCTCTGACATATTGCTTGCCTCCATTTCACTTACTTCCTTTTCTGGTGATTCTTCCTTTTCTTTCATATTGGGGCTGTTTCTTTTTCTTCCCATGTTCACTCTTCTCAGAGTATCTGATTATTAAGCTCTGTCTCTCCTGCCTTAACTCTCTCCAGGTGATCTCTAACCTTTCCATCCACAGATTGCCTCACCAGCTGTGCTTAATACACCAATTCAGGTGAATGTTATTTGATTCAGCTGTTCCTCCTATCTCCTCTGTGAGAAGGCACAGGATCCATCCATGTATTCAGTGTCACTTTGTCTCCCCCTGGAAAAACATTTTAGGTGCCCACATCTAGGGAGGCTGGAGTCTTGGTGTTTGTGGGTTTGCAGAAGCTGGTCCCTGGATGATGTGGTTTTAGGGTCCCGGGAGGTATCTGAAGTCTCCCTGTGGAAGGTGAGGTTGGGCTTCCAATCACAGTCACTTTCCCCTTCAAGATGGCATGGTCACTGCAGCAGAGCTGGCTGCTCTGGGATAGTTTTTGGTAGTAGTAGAGGTTGCCTGGCCAGTGGAGCTTGGTCCGCCAATTCCCAAAAGAACTGTGAAATATAGCTGTCCCTCACTCATAATTACAGACACTCCTCGCACATCCATGCACTCTCCTTTTGTTCTTTCACACACACACTATTTTGCAGCCTGCCATCCTGTTGGCCCCCATCTTGGATTTAGATCTGGCATAGAATTTTTAATTCTACATTTTAATTAATGAATACAAGTAGAAGGTCATATAAACAGACAAATATTTCCTGAGCTCATAAACTAGAAATATAAACCAATAGCTAATTTTATCCCAGAATTGTTGACTAGCATATGCTTTATTCTTAGTTATGTTTTTAAATAGTGTGTTTTGTCCTTATTATATAAGGAAAACTCCTTCCTGAGGTGAGAAAATAGTGACAAAATCTGGAAAAAAACAATGTTTTATCTATATTAAACTTAATCCAAAGGGGAGGGGGAAGAGTTCAAATATCTATTTGCTAAATGTTAAAACTATAATCCTAGTTGCATATAGTAAAAAAACATGTCAATAAGGAGAATGTGTAAAACCCAGCTACAAAAGTAAAATTATCTAGTAATTTATATATTCATCATCTGCCTCCTGGGTAGATTTAACCATCAGTTAGCTTTTGGTGCAAAATAAACCTTCTAAGAATTTGGCAGCTTAAAAGGACAATCCATAGTTACCATGTATGTGGGTCAGCTAGGGCTGAACACAGCTATACAGTTGTTTAGATTGCAATTGGGCTCATTCACATGTCTGCAGGCAATGAGGCAACGTGCTCAGGAAGGTTGAATGCTATGTATGTGTGGTTGGGGGTTGGAAACAGGTTATGCTGGGCCATGTTATCCTCATTATCCAGCAGGATTTTGATCAGCCTTGTCCCTGTGGTAATTGGATAGGTTTCCCAGAGAGATTCTTGTGTGTAAGCCCTTCCAAATCCTGTGCTGAGAACTGGCACAATATTGCTTATGTCACATTCTCTTATTCAAGGCAAGTTACAATGCCAAATCAGATTCCAGGAATGGAGAATAGAGCTACAACACAAGATAGGAAGAGCTACAAAGTCATATTGCAATAGGTATGATACAGTTACAGAAAAAATTCTGGCCATTTCTTTTACAAACTACTATGTTAGAGTATATATTTTAACTATCACATAAAGACTTGTTGTCTGACTAAATGAGTGTGTAAGTGAATGTTCAATGGTGAAGAGAAGTAATACAATTGTCAGTAATTCACTGGAAATCTTATAGATGTCAAAGTTGTTTATAATATTTTGTAGTCACTCTATATGAATAGATTGTGCTGACCAAATTGAGTAATTGTTTGCTTTTTCTATTTTATTTACATGCCATTTTTTTGAGTTTTCTTCTTTGATACTGGCAATTCAATTATTACCAAGGAATATTATTGTTCAAGCTCCTTTCTGAATAAAATTTTCAAACTTTTGTTTTATAGTAATTGACCTCACTGACTTAATTCTAGCCTTTATTTTTAAACTAAAAACTTATACAGAAAATAGAACTATTAATTATGGTTTAAATAAGACTAACTGCTATCAAATGTATAAAGTCTTCCATTATAAAAACTTACTTTCAGGCAAGTTTTCCTATATTTTCAATATCTACTCTTCCTTCTCAAAATAAGAATTACTTGAGTAGGACTTTTTAATCCAAACCATATCTTCATTTCTACTGGTATAGTTTTTTACAAAATGAAGAGTGTTTAAAAAACAACTGGAAATCATCCCAAATTAAACATCTGCCACTTATAACACATCTCAAAGGAAAGACACAAATCTGTGAGGGTATAAGCAATGCAAATATAATTCAATATATCAGTAATTCTCATATTAGCTCCTGAAATTTTGCTACATAAGACAATGTAGACCTCAAAAGTATTATGATGGTAGATGTTCGTTCAAATCTAAATGTGAAATGCATTAGTTTAGAATACATGAAGACTGTGCACTTGATTTTGGCTGGCATTCTACTTTGGTAGGTCCACATGTTAAATTAAGTTCAATCTCATAATTGCACCTGCAGTTAGCATAGCAGCACAAAAAGATCAATGGTTCAATCACAGACAAGGTACAGGGTTTTATTGTCCTTTAGTTTGCTTCACTGTGTGACACTATTAATATTTCCACAGAGCACAGCATTATATAGAGCTCAATCAGACAATAGATAATGCCCTTTTGAGGAAATTCACTCTTTTTCTTTTGGTTGTAATGTGTGTGGAGCCACTGTTTTTATCTTAATTGCTTTAAAGAAAAAGAAACTTATCTAAGTTGACAGATAAATTAAAAATGCAACTTTCCCTACTATTATTTTCTACTTTTCATCTAAGAAAAAATTTAGTTTTGTGGTATAATAATCTATTTGTTTTATTTCGCTGTATGGTACCTCATGGCTGCCTCCTATGCCCTAGAAATGGTAGTGAAACAAAATTTGAGGTTAAAATCTTAAAACTCTCTATCAATGAACTTATATGAATTAAAACTTCCTAAGAGGAACAAACATTTTACAGAAACCTTCTAGAGAAACTATATATGCAAGCTATTAATATCATTCAGAAGTCCTCTCTGGCTACACATAGGCAATTGTGTGTGTGTGTATGTGTGTGTGTGTATACAGGTAGCACTACCTATATATACAGATTGGTGTTTATATACAGCAAATACTCACTACTTTATTCCTTTGCTATGGTTGCAGACCTATGACCTTATTATTAAAAATGGAATTCTTCCCTCTAATTAGAGCTATAATATATTTCATTTACAATATGTATGCAAATGAGTATATTTCTGCTTGATAAGCCCACTGGGGAAATTAATAATTTTAAATAAGTGAAGAAAAATGGTTTTACTATTAAATGGAATTCTCTGATGGTACCCACACGGGAATATCAACCTGTGAGAAATAAGTGTATATATGAGTGTTATTTTTTCAAAGAACTTGGGAAAGTAGACATTTATTAGTCTTTACATATGATGATTCTCTGATATGTGATTTCTCAAACCACCCAAGAATAAGTAATCAGAATTTCCTCTCTTTGCCAACTAAACTTTTCATTTAGCCTCACTGCAACTATCTAAAACATTGTGTTATCAATGTCATTTATGCTTTGCTTTTGGCCAAAGATTTGAATTACTTCACAGCGATATTATTTAACATAAAATATCAACTTAATAGCTTTTTTAACAACAGAGAAGAATATATTTTAGACACAAAATATATTAGTTTATATAAATTATTAAAATTATTTTCCCCAGATTTATTGATTTATAACTGATAAATAAAATATAACTTGTATTGAAAATATTAATTTTCCCAAGCAGAAAATGATTTTTTAAAACATTGGGAAACATGGGATCTTCAATATTGAAACTAACTACATATATTAACTGCTTGAATCTCCCATTCACTCTAGGATTTCCTTATACATGATCCCTAATTTCTACTCTTAAAAATCATCTGGGAACAGGAGTCCATTGTTTCCTTAGGAAGATCCTGATATTTTGCTACTAAGGTCTTATATTGAGTTAACCTTAATCACATTAAAATCAAATGTAGCATTGATAGTTCTGCCTCTGAAACTAGTTAGAGTTCTTCATTAATTTGCACTTGAATCTCTTTCTAAATTTTTAGTAGCAATAATAGTAACTAAAACTTATTAACACATTCCAGGAAAGGTTCAATGTGTTTTGCATATATCTTTTAATGCTAACAATAATCCTACAAAGTAGACCCAGTTATTAACAATGTTTTGCAGATGTGCTGAAATGGAGGAAGGATATTGAAGTAATTTGCCAAAAGTTAAGCAACTTATCCAATGGCACTGGATCAAACACAAAGCATGGTTCTATGGCTCTTAAAGCTAACTGTTTTGCTGTAATAATGCAACTCATATATAATATTTAAGTTTTTCCTTCTCAACTAAGTGCATTTTATTCAACCTCTTTTCATATATCAAGAACTAAAGTTTTATCACAAGGAAAAAATTATAACTATGCATGGACAGAGATATTAACTGTAGAGAGCACCTAGGAAGGCACATGAGCCTTTCTTTAATTATTGTCAGCTGAATCCAGTGGCATTGGCAGAGCCATTTCCTGGAAACATGCCTTGCCAGAGGCAGGAGTGTTGTTAGCTTGATCTTCAGCCCAGGTGCCAGGGGGTGGGTTTTGTTATTTAAATCCAGCCATGCACCAGGAATGAATACGACTGCACTCTGGACTCAGGCCCACCCAAGAATGCACATAATTTTCTTTGTCTTGACTTTTAGAAAAACTTCCTAAAATAAACATGTTGTATTGGCTCTTGATCCCTGTTTCTCCATCAGAGGACAGTGCTCCCACCCAATCCCAGTTTTTTTATTCCATCTCTGTGTCTGTCTCTTTCATTTTCTCAATCCCCAACATTCCCTACTCAGGAACCAGACTACTCTCTAGCCACACTGGATGTGGAAAAGAGAGAGAGATTTAAAGTTAACTAGACTCATTGTGGTATTCTATTTACTTCACAATAAATACAAATACCGAATCATTATGTTGTACACTTCATTAACACTTTGTATTTTCCTAAATAAACTGCAACTTCTCAGAATTACAAATAAAAGGTCAGATGCTGTTATATCTGTGATGCAGATCCTTGAGAACTGAATTTCCCATTTAATGTAAGAACTTATAGTAGTACTAATATAGTTTAGGATACCATGAGTTTAGGTTGCCAATTTCAGGAACATTGTTGCTGAAACAGCTTCCAAGAACAATGGAAAACCTCAAGACTAATACAAACTTGTGCCAATCAGTCCACTATATCTTTACTTTATAGTTATATTATTGGACCTATAAACAATGCTATCTACGGTAGATATGGTAAATTTTATCCCATTCATTTTAACCTGCCAATGCCTTTGAAACTGGCTCTTTCATCCTGCAATATCAGCTATCTTTTTAAAAGTGTATGGTTTATCTTATTATCATTATCATCTAACAATTTCTGCTCATAAATATTTCATTCTTAAACTAAAATAATATTTTCAGTCTAATGGTCAGCCTAAGGTTGCCCACATATCTTATGTTTTATTCTCACAAAAGCGGTCAGACAAAACTTGTTAAAGCTTAGAACAGTTTTGAGCACTAATTTGCCTCTCAAATATTCACTTTCCATTAAAGTTGCGAAGAAATAGCTTACTTGGTTAAGACTCATTTTCTGACTTATTTACCTATTCTCTTCCAACTCATTAGATTTCTAGATGAAGAACAAACTTATCCTAGCAGGGAATAAATGTGGTTTCATCTAAAAGTAGGAAACTCTATTCTCACATGTGCTCTTATAGAAACTAACATTAAGAATAGTCACCATGACCGAAGAAATGTTGCTGGCTTGTTGTTACAAATTCTCTGAAGAATTCCCATTGGCATAGTCATTTTTCTTCAGATCACTTGGAACTATGATTACTTCTGTGGTCCCTTTCTGAGATTATTTTAAAATAAATACTAGTATGAGAAATTAAAAAAAGTAACAAAACAAAAAAATTCACTCTGTATCTTGATCAGTTAGCATATCATTTCCAATTTTTTTCCATAATACTTTCAAAAACATATTCATCTTATTCCAATGCTAATTCTTGGTATTCATCTTATTCCAATGCTCATTAGAGAAAGAAAGATGTCAAATGCACTATCAGAAAATGCAGGATGGTGCGGGAGGACCAGATTTTTATCTGATGTGAACCTGGCACATAGCAATTCCTCATCGGATAAAGAGGCCTAAAAAAATAAGTGACAATCCAAGTTTTAAATTAATGTATACCAAGAGCAATCTAATTTTTTTGGTAGAAACTACCTTGTGTAAACCCTTTAATAATATAATTAAGAATTCCACAACGCCTCTGTATGTAATTCACAGTTCCAAATGTCTACATCTCTGACTCTGACCTTTCAAAACCCCATTAAGCTATGTAAATACAGTACAAAGAAATGTGCACTGTGCATAAACAGAATTCTAATGTCAACTAGACAAGGACACATGGCCTCGCTCTCATTCTCAATACTTATAAAGGCACTATAAAAGCATTAATACATTTTTGCTATTGATTTGTATATGACAGATGTACCAGGGGACTCATGTTTTGGCTTTCCTGCTCAATATGTGGTTCAAGGGTGACCCCTACTTCTATTATCCTGATATATTAGACAGATTGTGATGGTTCATTTTATGTGTCAATCTAACTAGGTCAAGGATGTCCAGATAGCTAGCAAAACATTATTTCTGGGTGTGTCTGTAAGGGTATTTCCGGAAGAGGTTAGCATCTGATTTTAATAGACTGAATGAAGAGATAGGCTCTCACAAAATGGGTGAACATCATCCAATCTGTTGAGGACCAAATACAACAAAAAGACAAAGAAAAAGCAAATTTCATTTTCTTTCTATGTTCTTGAGCTGGAAATGCCCATATTTCCCTGCCCTAGAACGTGGGGCTCTCGAATATGGAGTCTACAGCAGCTGCCCCTGGTTCTCCTTGTGCCTTGGAGTCAGACAAAATTACACCACTAGCGTTCCTGGTTCGTCAGCTTTCAGAGAGCAGAATGTAGGAGTCCCGGCCTCCTTAACTTGTGCTCTGATTCCTGTAATCAAGCTCATCTTATATCTATACAAATTCTCTGGGTTCTGTTTCTCTGGAGAACTCTGATTTATACATAAATATTACAAACATTTAATAGTTCATTAAAAATAGTAACAGTGAAACATTTTTGGAAAGGGAAAAAATAGTAAAGTCCAGGACTTCACATTGAATTTCATAAAATTCTGGATAATATTTGGTATTTTTGATGATTTATGAAATGTAGGTGATTTATATTTTTAAATTTCTTACAGGAAATAGTCATAGTATGATTGTTACTAACATTTTGGTATTTACCTTGCAAAATGTCAAAACCTCATATCTGTATTATGCATATCTGCCCACAATAATGTAAACACATATGTAGAGTAAAAATAAATCAGCTTTGCCTGGCTGACATGGCTCAGTAGTTGAATGTAGAACTGTGAACCAGAATGTCATGGTTAGATTCCCTGTCAGGGCACATACCAGGGTTGCATGCAATCCCCACTGTGGGGCATACAGGAAGCAGCCAATCGATGATTTTCTCTCATCATTGATATTGTATCTCTATCTCTCTCCCTCTCTCTTCCTCTCTGAAATCAATAAAAATATTTTTATTAAAAAATGTTTAAAAAGTAATAATAAATCAGCTTTCTATGAAGATGGCTCCAGAAGCAAAGAAGCAAGCCCTTGCCCCTCCCAAAACTGAAGCCAAAGCAAAAATTTGAAAGCAAAGAGAGCGGTGCTGAAAGGCACCAGCAGCCATTCAAATGAGAAGATCCACATGTCACTCCCCTTCTCATGGTGGACGACACCAGGCTCCAAAGGCAGGCTGAATATCCTCAGAAGAGCAGCCCAGGAGAAACAAGCTAGGCCATCATCAAGTTCCCCTGACCACTGAGTCTGCCATGAAGAAGATGGAAGACAGCATACTTATATTTATTGTAGATGGCAAAGCCAAAAAGCACCAGATCAAACTGGCTGTAAGAATCTCTATGACATTGATGAGGCCAAGGTCAACACCCTGATCTGACCTGATGGAAAGAAAAAGGCAAATGTTCAACTGGCTCCTGACTATGACGCTTTGGATATTGCCAATAAAATTGGAATCCTTCTAAACTGAAACTAGCTGGCAAATAATAAATACAAAAATTTTACACTGAAAAATAAATAAAAAATTATAAGTCAACTATTAAATATATTTAGAACCTTTTTTAAAAAAATAAACATATATGTTTTTTATTTATTTTTAGAAAGAGAAGAATGGAGAGGGAGAGAGAGAAATATAATTGAGCAGCTGCCTCCCACAGCCCCCTACTGGGATTGAGCCATATCCCCAGGCATGTACCCCAACTGGGAATCAAAGCAGGGACCTCTTGGTTCATGGGTTGACCCTCAACCATGAACCACAGTGGCCAGGTTAGAACCTTTTAAAAAAAAATTAATGATATATTGGAACATACTTTTAAGTCAAGAAATATACTTCTAAAATATCATTTTGATGAATAATCCATATTACATTTTGTGTGTATCCCAAGCAAGACTCCTTTTTGTCCTGCCTTAAGGTTTACCATGTTATGTGAAGAATTCAAAAGAAGCAAAAAGTAAGCTTTGTTAATGACTTGGCAAAAAATGTGAAGCAGATACCATTTTTGTAATTGTATTAGCTTTCTATCTCTATGGAATAAATTACTATATACATGACAACCTCAAACAACACTTTGTATCTGCTGGTTTTAATGACTCAGGACTGTGAATGAGTCAGGGTCCTTTGTTCAGGGTCTCAAAAGCTGAAATCAAATTGTTAGTCAAGCTGCATTCTCATCTGGAAGCTAGGTTCAGAAAGAAGCTGCTTCCAACCTCATTAGGGTTTAGGCAGAATTCACCTCCTGACACCTAAAGAACTGAAACCATCATTTGTTTTTGGCTATTTGGTGGGTTGCTCTGAGGTCCTAGAAGCCAGACATTGTTCTTTGACACATGGCCCTCTTATGCAGTTGGAAACCTGGTGGTTTGTGTTCTCAAGGCCAGGAGGAATTTATCTCTCTGATGTCCTTGTCTACCAAATGTCAAAGAAAAAAATCTTTGCAAAAAAAAAAAGAATAAAAAATAAAATCACTTGACTGGGGTAAGGCCTAATCAAATAATCTCATTTTAGCTGTACAAATTACATAATCATGAAAATGCTATCTCATTGTATTTGCAGGTTTCACACACATTCATGAGGAAGACATTATATAAAGATGATGGTTAATGGGATAGTCTTAGAATTCTGCCTACTACAGTATATGTTCAAGTTACAAATAAGATCATATACTATATAATTAAAGACTAATATGCTAAGTGCCTGGTTGTCTGGTTGGCCATTCAACCAATCAAATCATAATATGCCAATGATATGCTAAGAATGCTCAACAGCTCACTATGATGTGCACTGTCCACCAAGGGGCAGATGCTTTGATAGTAGGTTAGCTTGCTGCTTGGGTCTACAGATTGGGACTGAACCAGAAAGGCCAGACATACCCTGGAACCCTCTAGCAATCCCTTCCTGGCTGGCTAACCTCCCATGTCCCTACCTGGCCCTGATCACGCACTTGTGGGGTCCCTTGGCCTGGCCTGCACCCTCTTGCAATCTGAATCCTCAGGGGATATCAGAGAGCCGGTTTTAGCCCAACAGTGGAATGATCAGTCATACTGACCACCAGGAGGCAGATGCTCAACACAGGAGCTTCCCCCTAGTGGTCAGTTGCTCGCACAGGGGGAGTACCACTCGGCCAGAAGCCAGGCTCATGGCTGGCAAGTGCAGTGATGGTGGCAGGAGCCTCTCCCCAGGGAGAGCCGGCCTAAGCCGTCATTTGGACATCATCCAAGGGCTCTCCACACGCTGGGCAGAGAAATCCCCCCCTGAGTGGATGAATTTTGTGCACTGAGTCTCAAGTACATATATAATAAATAATTGGATATACTGTATATGAAATGTAATTTTAACTAAAATAAAAAATTAATATATATTCATCAACATTTTAATGTGGGGTCACATTATCTTTCTCTTTTGGGGGGAGTGGGTTTGTTAAGGTATTCATTTTTTTATTGAATTTATTAGGGTGACAATGCTTAACAAAATTGTTTAGATTTCAGGTATACAATTTTATAATACATCACCTGTAAACTTTATTGTATGTTCACCACTCCAACTTCCCTGCTATACCCTCTTCTAATTCCCCCATACCTCCTTTACCTCTGGTAATCACCATAGTTTTCTGTGTCTATACAGCATATTATCTTTTTATTGATTTCAGAGGAAGGAAAAGGGACAGAGAGATAGAAACATTAATGATGAGAGAGAATCACTGATTGGTTGCCTCCTACACTCCCCCTACTGGGGATCAAGCCCACAACCTAAGCATGTGCACTTGGCTGGAATCAAAGCTGGGACCCGTTAATCCGCAGGCAGAAGACACTCTATCCATTGAGCCAAGCCAGCTAGGGCACACATTTTCTTTTTAAGTAAATTATGCACATATCAAGTTCTGAAGAAATGAAGAAAAGCTTATCTGCAATTACAATTATAATTTGTAATTCCTTTTTAAATCAATAGATTTGTTGTCTTTTTTTTTCAAAATTAACTCATATGACTGTATGATACAAAGCATGACTTATACAATCTTAAATTTTTATAATTTATTGGACTTTATGGCCTCAGAAGAAAAAACTTTTATAAATTTTGTGCAGATGTTTGGAAGGGAAATGGAATTTAGGTTTTACAATAAAAATTGAGTTAACCTATAAAAGAGTGCTTTCCAATTATATAACAAATTTGTTGCACATACTGACCACAGTAGTAGGTTAAAATAAACATATCTTCTATCTGGCCAACCATTTTCAACACCCTTCTTTTCATTTACTTGTCCCTCATTCTTTGTTTCCCACTGTCTATCCTGCTCTGTTTCCTGTCCTCTGTGATAGCAATGGAATGATTTTTAGTTGTACAATCTCTATTTTATCTTTTTAGCGTTTGATCATCTATAAAAAAAAAACAAAACACCTCTTTCTCTTGTTTGGTTTCTCCTAGCAGTATACGGTCCTCCTAGGAAGCCACCTCTAAGTCTGACTTTGCTATAAATATTTGAGCTCAGTCAATATTAAATGACTAACTGCTTGCTTATTTTCTAAAGAACCATCTCCCTAGCCATATACTATGTAAAAAATTCTCTAAAGGAAAAAACAATATTTATTTTTTGTAACTTTTCCCAGAGTCCCATCTAAAAGCTACATTAATGCTAATAGGACTATCATTATATTTCAACAGTTCAAAAATTCTAAAAATGACAAAGAGGTCCGAAAGATTTTCACATTCGTAACATAGAATTCAGTGAGTACAAGCAACTTCATACTCTGCGGGATACACTAGTACATCCTCGGTAATGTTTTGTACTCAAGTCCTGTGTATTATAACTCTATGGATGAAATGGGACTTTAAAATGCTATGGCTTTTGAATCATCTCTAAATTAGGAATATTACTTAATAAATTATGAATGAAAAACAAAGCATGAAATTGTGCTGCTACTTGGATGGCAAATATGAAAACTCAAAACTGACTTGTAGAGAGTTTAAAGTGTAAACTCCGATATATTTTCCATCAAATTAAAGATGAGGCAAGAGACCTATTTTACATGTGATTTTAAGGTAAACTATCTTTCTGCCAAGTATCCAGAAACAGACTTGGACTTGATTTGCAAGTGATTTGTAAGCTCTCTTGGGGAAACCATGAAGGCGGTAAGGGAAAGCAGGAGGAGGAAGGGTAGGCAAGCTATTCGAGTCCATGCTTCAGCCTGCCCCCACAGAGATATCCGAGGGTATAAGCTCTACTTTAGAGTTGTCCTAAGTCAGTAGTCGGCAAACTCATTAATCAACAGAGCCAAATATCAACATTACAACGATTGAAATTTCTTTGGATAGCCAAATTTTTTAAACTTAAACTTCTAATGCCATTTCTTCAAAATAGCCTCACCCAGGCCATGGTATTTTGTGGAAGAGCCACACTCAAGGGGCCAAAGGGCAATATGTGGCTCCTGAGCCGCAGTTTGCCCACCTTGGTCCTAAGCCAAGACCAGGTGCTAGGAGCTGGCTACTCCGTCCCGCATCAGTCATTAGTTAAGGAGTATTATTCAGAGAGGCAAGGAGGCCTTAACATGCAAAGGCAGTCCTCCTTAAACACCTCAAGCTATTGAAAGCAAAAGCAAACAAAAGGGTGCTTTTCACACACACACACACACACACACACACACACACACACAAACACACACACACAAACATGAGAAAAGGAAATTTGAGGAGATATGAGTGAAGCATGTAAAATTATTCTTATTTGTATTCTGAAATGTTAACTGAGCCAATTATAACATTTTATACAACTAAAATTAGGCAAATAGAATGTGCAAAATATTGCTGAAAGCCAAATAATTTCCCAGTGGCTATTTGAAATATATATGTATATAGAGTTTTGTTCTCTCTCTCTCTCTCTCTTTTATACAAGTAACAAAGCTTATAAACCTACCAAAGACTCCAAAAAGGAAAGATATGATCAGATGTAATTAAGTTGTCTGTGAAACACAAATCAGTAATGCTCTCATGAAAAAAAAAAATAAACACTATTAAATCACGGAATTGTTCACTGTGGTCTAGCTTTAAAACATTTCAACAATAATTTTCATTTTGAAACTGAAGGTGTCAAGTGAAGCATAGCAAGACAACAGCAGAAGCATTTGTCTCGGTGTTGGCCAGAGCATCCTGAGCTTGACTTGCTTGCTTATGTTTAAGTTTTAAAATTAGTATGATTCATGTTATTGGTAACAACAGGGTCTTTATATCAGGCTGCTCACAGGCACCTAGTAATTTATGTTACACTCTCAGCCTTAAATGAACCTAAAGAACATAGGTTGGTCTGACTCATTTTGACTTCCAGACCAAATATGAAAGGGATGTAAGTTTGCAAAGGCATATTTGCAATCAGAAGGAATAAGCATAGGAATGGGCAATTTATTTATTTTTATTAATGTGTTACATGTATACATATCTTCCCATTGCCCATCCCACCCCATTCGCATACATGCCCTTACCCCCCCCCCTAGTGTCTTATGTCCATTGGTTATGCTTATATGCCTGCATACAAGTCCTTCGGTTGATCTCTTATCTACCCCACCTCTCCCTAACCTTCCTGCTGTAATTTGACAGTCTGATGTTTTACTGCCTCTATATCGATCTTTTTGTTTATAATGTTATTTATTATCCATATATGAGTGAGATTATATTTTTCTTTCATTGACTGGATTATTTCACTTAACATAATGCTCTCCAATTCCATCCAGGTTGCTGAAAATGGTGAGAATTCCTTCTTTTTTATGGAAGCATAGTATTCTATTGTGCAGATGTACCATCATTTTCTGATCCACTCATCTGCTGACGGGCACCTAGGCTGTTTCCAAATCTTAGCTACGATGAATTGTGCTGCTATGAACATAGGGGTGCATATATACTTTCTGATTGGTGTTTCTAATTTCTTAGGGTATATTCCTAGGAGTGGGATTACAGGATCAAATGGGAATTACATTTTTAGTTTTTTGAGGAAACTCCATACTGTTCTCCACAGTGGCTGAACCAGTCTGCATTCCCACCAGCAGTACATGAGGGTTCCTTTTTCTCTGCATCCTCACCAACACTTGTCATTTGTTCATTTGTTGATGATTGCCATTCTGACAGTTGTGAGATGGTATCACATTGTCGTTTTGATTTACATCTTTTGGATAATTAATGACTTTGAGCATGTTTTCATGTGTCTCTTGGCCTTTCTATATCTTCTTTTGAAAATATTCTATTTAGGTATGTTGCCCATTTGTTTTATTGGATCATTTATCTTCCTTTTATTAAGTTATATAAGTTGCCTGTAGATGTTGGAGATTAAACCTTTATCAGTGATAACATTTGCAAATATGTTTTCCCATACAGCAGGCTTTCTTGTTGTTTTGTCATTTACTTTAGTTGTCTGGAAAATTTTTTCTAATTAAGTAATTTTAAAAAATTATTTTAGAATTTATTTTTTCCCTTTGTTTTCTCTTTCTCTTTGATTACTCCAACTCTCCATTCTGTCACCCTGGCCATTCTGTATTATTTGCCTCAGAGAATAGCTATAATTGCAGGTAGCAGAGAATAAGTATGTCTCTTTCTTTCTTTTATATTTCCAAAGAGTGTAACTTAAGAAACCAGAAAAAGAACTTGACTGATAAAAAGAAAAATGATCATGCAGATGATAGCATATATAAAATATTGAATAAATAGAGGATAAATATTCAAATGCTTTTCAATATAAAATTTGATTAATAAAAGTATAGTACAGCCTGGCCAGTGTGCATCAGTGGATGAGGGTTGACTTATGAACCAGGAGATCATGGTTCTATTTCCAGTCAGGGCGTATGCCCAGATTGCAGGCTCAATGACCAACCAGTAGGGGTGTAGTAGGTAGCAGATCAATGATTCTCATCATTGATGTTTCTATCTGTCTCTCCCTTTACCTTCCTCTGTGAAATCAATAAAATTATTTTTAAAAGTACAATACATAATTAAAAAGCTCAGAAATATATATATATATTTTACTACTGACACTATTACAGGTGGCCCCCATCCTTCCTCCTTTGTCTCTGGCCATATCATTTTTGTTGGTATGAATTCTGAAGGTCCTAACCATAATGAATTTTAGATATAAATGACTCATAATGCTTATTTGCTAAAATTACTATCCAGTCTTAAACTCATGTTTATATACATAAACAAAGACATATTTAAAGTTTGTACCCAACAGTTAGAGAATACATATTATTTTCAAGCCCAAGTGAAATATGACCATAAATTGGCGATAAACATATTCTAAGAGGAAAAGATAGAAATAAATTAAATATATCTAACAAAAGACACCCAAGACAAAGAATAGTATCTTTCTGATTGGGATGAGGGAATTATTTTTAAAATATGACTATCCACCCTCCAAAAAAAGGTTGAAACTTGACTACGTATATGAAACTCAGTTTGTAAAAATACACCAAACAATGAAAAAATAATCTACAAAATGGAAGAAGATACTTGTGCAATACATAACTGACAAAGATTTTAGTATCCAGAATACAGAATGCTTACATATCATAAGAACAAGACAAATAGATTCCATTTTGTATCTACTTACTTGGCAAAATTTTAGAAGTCTATATTTAGAAAGATTGTGGATCAATGGAAACATTTATACATTACTCATGAAATGCAATGTGGCATTTTCTGGAAAAATTGAGTGTTCATATACCCTACTATCCAGCAATTTGACTTCAATACTCATTCCAAGAAACTCATGTACAATATGAATTATAAAAATGTATAAAATATGGATACAAAGTAAATGTCCATAAACAAGAGAATAAATTAAAAATTACACTATATTCACATAGAGCATATTAGAGAACAGTACAAATAAACATACTGCAGTCACATTCAGTAGCATATATGAACAATTAAAGCTTAATTTGAGGTTTAAAAATAAGTTGTAGCAAGTTTTGTACATACTACATATTATATGAAAAAAAAGGCATCTACTTGGGAAAAACATAAGAAGGAGATTAAGGAGAAAGAATGGGTTCTGGTAGAAAAGAAAGTGGGAAGGGATGCAAGAGATGTTGCCCCTAGAAGGAGAATTTATAATGAGACATCTTTCTCTTGGCTACAAAATCTATGTTGGTATTCAGGAATATTGTGTTTAACTCATAAATTTTAAAAGTACAATATATCCAACCAGCGACTTTAACTGAATTACAGTGCACAAATTACTTAAGTTCTCAATGTCTTCTTATGCCAGGCATAAAATGAGACTGATAACCATTGTTATCTACCAAGACTGTTTTCATAATTAAATAGATTAATATATGTAAAGCCCTAAGAACAGTGCCTGGAATATAGCAAATGTAGGATAATATTATCATTGATAAGGTATTTATATTTGTACCCATATTCATTCAACATTTACTATTGTTGTTTTTGTTGCTGCTGTTATTATTAAATAGGGGTAAATAATTATATACTTTCTTCATAAATACTAATTTCAATCTATACTAATAAAAAGGTAATATGCTAATTAGACCGGTCAACCAGACATCTTCCAGTCATCTGGTCCTTCTTCTAGACAAAGCCATAGTGACGGGGATTGAGGCAGAGGCCAACAGGGGAGGGCAGTAAGGGTCAATCAGGCAGGCAGGCAGAGGGGTTAGGGATAATAAGCAGACAGGCAAGTAAGTGGTTAGGAGCCAGTGGTCCTGGACTGTGGGGGGGTGCAGGCTGGACTGAGGGATCCCTGCCCCCGCCTGCATGAATATTGTACACCAGGCCTCTAGTCTGAAAATAAAAGGGAGGAGACAAAGCTACTTTTGACTTCCTTCTCAATCTAGTGGAACCCCTTTCACACAGGAAGCATCTATATGTGCCCAGTAGGGCAAGGGGAAAGCCAGGCCAACATGTTTCATCCCTGACTGCTGTATGTAGTCATCTCACTTCTGTTTATTCTAATATTTTTGGCTAAATAAGTTAAGAAGTGATAGCTGAGCCCAGCCAGAGTGGCTCAGTGATTGAGTGTTGACCGATGAACCAGGAGGGTACATCCCGAGTTGCAGGCTTGATCCCCTGTAGGGGTCATACAGGAGCCAACTGATCAATTGTTCTCTTTCATCATCGATGTATCTCTCCTCCCCCTTCCTCTCTGAAATCAATAAAAATATATGGGGCATAAAAAAGAAGTTATAGCTGGGGTGTGGATGGTCCCTTTCTATCATTCCATACCCTATCAGATACATATTACATATGTAAAATATTCTTCTTAAAATAGTTGATGTAGATCTGATCTTTGAAAGGAGAAGTACTTTTTAAAGTCATAGCAAAATAATCTAAGTAGATATCTCTGTGTTTATTTTAATTCCAGGATTTACTAGGTGGAGGTAGATTTTACAATTTTAGTGGCAAATATGCATTTATATAAAACTTTGCAGCTCAAGAATTCATGTGATCTCCCTAGTCCTTAAAAAGAATATTGATCATTTACAGTAAAATAATCTGTATTTTGCCAAAGCACAATTTCTTGAGGGAAACTACCAGCCTCAAAAAGAATAACTCTTCTCCATTATAAGAATGGTTTGAAAAACAGGACCCTCTTTCCCCAAGACTGATATAAAAATATCACTCTGCTGGATTATGAGTAATACAGTCAAGTTATCTATGTTACTAAATGGTGCTGCCTCTGGTTTTCAGATTTTGCTCTGAACCCACAAGTCCCCTCAGCGGCCCACTTGATATTTTCTCTCCTACAATAACACTGGGAATAATTACACTGTTAAGAAGATTCATGAGGAAGCAACAAAACACAAACCAATGCAAACATTTTATACTCATTTTATTTGCCTTCATTAGTATTTAAAGGTCAGAAAAACATTTACAATTTGGAAAAAAAGAATAAAACATAAATGCTAATTTTCTCTTGGTTCCACTTGGAAAAATATTAACATTGTTCTGAAATGTAAACACAAAAGCACTTAAAATGAAGTAATAATCTTTAGGATTAATGTATGATGTATCATCCATTTGCAATTTACAAAATTTTAAACCACAGCAGCCATGATGTTAAATTAAGAGGATGGTAGATTTTACCCCTTATTCTTAAGTAATCAAACAACTTTCCTTAAGTGTTATTTAGATTTGAGATACACACTTTTTTACATGGCTGCTAGGATTTACATTTAATATGCTAACCTTTTATTGCCTTATTCAGATAAAAACCATGCATTCTAGGATAACGAACTAAAAAAGTTCCATGCAAAGTGGAATTTCTTAGTTAAGTCAGAAAATTTTTCCTAAAATTTATTTTTCCAGAAGCAATTCATTTCACTTGGGAGAAATTTATCAAAGACCTATTTCAATTAATACTGCTAGAGAGTAAATGAGGTCAATTTAAAATGGCTTATTCATAGCAAGCACTTTCATTCCCAAGCTATATTTCTATACATAAGAATAAAATGCTAAACAAATTTCCAAAAATTACATCAGATGCTGCTTTTTTAAAAATTTATTCTTAATCTTTCTTTTGAGTACCAATAATATTTTCTACTATATCTAATATAAAATTATTCAATGAAAAACAAGTCACAGAATTTTGTGGGGGAAAAAGATACATCCCAAAGAATAACGTAAGCATGATAAATGTTATTAACTCTACAATCCCTTTCAATTTTCAATAATTTAGAAGGAATTTAAACTGAAATTTATCTTAGTTTATCTACCTAGTCCTGTTCAGATTCTATAAATGTATGGCATAGACAAAATAACTAGGTGTTTAAAAAAAACAAAAAACAAATCAAAGACCTATTTTCAAGAATTTCTCTAACAATTTACATGTAGAAATATGTTAATTAAAATATGTTTCTAGTTATCTATTAAAATAGTTCTCCAGTGGTTTGCACTCAGTAAAGTATTTTAGATTAGTCAATTTTTTCAGTTATTCCTCTGGGTAATTGCATACCTCTAAAATTAAAATACTGTGTTCCTTTTCATTTTTGCCTAATTCAATTTTTAATTTATTAAAATGACCTTTACTACAAATCATCCTCACTGAAGAGAATTTTTATCAAAGCACTAAATAACATTTAATCTTCTTACTAGAACAGTTAAGAGTAGAAAATGTTTTGGACCATTAAGGACATTTGAGGGTCCTATTTATTATATCTATACTACAATAACTAATGCCTTCTAATTCTTGGACTTTTTCTTTTCTTTTTTTTTAAGTATTTTTTATTGATTTCAGAGAGGAAGGAAGAGGGAGGGAGAGATAGAAACATCAACGATGAGAGAGAGTCATTGATCAACTGCCCACTGCATGCCCCACACTAGGGAAAGAGTCCACAACCTGGGCATGTGCCCTCACCAGGAATCAAACCATGACCTCCTGGTGCATAGGTCAACCACTGAGCCTTGACAGCTGGGCATTCTTGAACTTTGTCTCATCTCACCTTATTATGAATCTTACAATGCAAGTGTAAAGTCTATTCAATTCTGGAACATAGAAAAGCCACATATAAACCTCAAACAGCCAAATCCATTGCCAGTGGTTCCGCTCAGTCTTAGTGATGGCTAGTTTCATGTGTCAACTTGGCTAGGCCACAGTAACCACATTTTTCATTCTAATGCTTCTGTGAAGATGTTTTTTTGGGGTAGAATTAACATTTAAATTAGTGGCCTGGAGTCAGACACCCTTCCATAATATGGGGTCTCATCCAGTCATTTGAAGGTCTTGGAAAAAAGACTGACCTTCACCCCACAGCACCTCCCATCCATGAGAGGGAATAATCTGGCCAACACCTTCAAACTTGACCTCAACTCATCCTTCTGTTTCCAGCCTGCAGACTTACCATGCAGAGTTTGAACTTGTTGGCCTCCACCACAACCACTTGAACCAGTTCCATAAAACCTCTCTCTCTCTCTCTCTCTCTCTCTCTCTCTCTCTCTCTCTCTCTCTCTCTCTCTCTCTCTCTCTGTCTTGCATACATACACATACACACAAAGATACAGATACATATGATGATTGTGTGCACACCCTATTGCTTCTGTTTTTCTGGAGAATCCTGACTAATACAATCTATAAAGGTGGAAAAAACAAACAATTTAGAAGAAAGTTATTTTACTATCCTCAGATATAATTGTTTAAAAAAGTTATTTGGCCGAGACTGGTTTGGCTCAGTGGATAGAGCATTGGCTTGCAGACTGAAAGGTCCCAGGTTCGATTCCGGTTGGGGGCATGTACCTTGCTTGCTGGCACATCTCCACTGTGGGGCGTGAAGGAGGCGGCTGATGTCTCCCTCTAATTGATGTTTCTGACTTTCTATCTCTCTCCCTTCCTCTCTGTAAAAAAGTTATTTGTTATATTAAATTGCATATTAAATTATATAAAAATGTACTGATATTTTGCCATTAGTCTATAATTATTTTTAATTATTTTAAACATATTTTAGCAAATTTAGATTTTCCTTTCACCATATGACCATGATGTGGAAAAACAGTAGACTTAAAGCTTTTTATAATTATAAGATATCAGAAACAACTAAAGTATCCAACAATAAGTAGAATGGTTAATTAAAATTTGGACTTTCCATAAAATAAAACATTACTAAATAATTAAAAGCAATATTTAGCAAAAAATGTTAATGTATTACATACAAAAGAGGCATTCTAAAGTATATGTAAAGTGCAATGTTAACTCTGTAAAATATATAGGATATATATATATACATATATATATGAAATTAGACATAAAAAAGAGCATGTCAAAATTTAATTGAAGGTTTTATGTAGATAACACGGTATTATATGTGATTATGCTTCTATTCCCTTTTATGTTTTCCAGATGACTTTCTTAACAAATTCTCCAATGACTTCAGATGATGCTGTCTTTCTATAGTATTTGTCACATGCCTATCTATGATAATTTTTATCAAGTAATCATCTATCTATAGGTCTGTCTTTAATTATAGTCTGAGAGTTTCACCCATGTATGCCCTCAGCACATAGCAGAGTTCATAATGCTTTCATGATAGACAATACATAATGCCCACAGATATTTAATACTACCAACTATTAAAAATTAGTAATTGAGTCATGGCTATCATCAACAGTATTACTTATTTTCCTAGCCAATAGTACCTTTCTTATTACAGTCTGCTGTTTTATGAAAAAGAATACAAGAAAATCGATAGTGGTTGAAGTAACCCTTAAATGACACCCCTTCCCCCACCCCATACACCCATGATTTCCCACCCTAAATGCCAGGCGTGGGAATGGAAACATGATGAGATATAATGCCTGTAATTATGTTTGGTTACATGACAAAAGCGATTTTGCAGATTTAATTAAGGTTACTAATCAATTGACTTTTAGTTAATTCAAAGGGACCAAATCAAATCACATGAATCCTTTAAAAGCAGAGAGTTTCCTTTAACTGGTAGCAGAAGAAGAAATCAAAGGATAAGAAAGACATGATCTGCCCTTGCTGCAGTGAAAATGAAGGTGGCCACATGAAAGAATGCAGGTAGCTTCCAGGAATAGAGTGGTCTTTGGATGACAGCCAGTGAGAAAACAGGTACACAAGGAACTGGATTTTTCCCTCACTCTGGAGGAGCATGGGGTGTATTTTTCCCTATAACATCTAGATAAGAGTCCGGGCTAGCTAATGATTTAATTTCATCCTTGGGAGATGAAGCAAAGAACCCAGTTGAACTTGCCCAGGCTTCTGACATACAGAACTATGAGCTAATAAATTCAGACTGTTTTAAGCTGCTAAACTTGTGATGATTTGTTCTAAAGCAATTGAACTCTAATACACTAATAAACTATCCTTATTTTAATGGAGAGATTTCCAATTATGAGAATCTTTTAACCTTTGAGTTATATTTTGCTGTGGTTATAGACCCAAATGAGTACAGAACATCACATAAACGTGAAATTTCTCACATTGTGCCTGGAGGTACATAGAAAAAGTTAGCTCCTGTATTCTCTAAACCTGGTCTAATCTTCTACCAAAGCACATCCACATAGAAGAACACTTACTCCTGCCAAATAATAGTCTGCCAGTTTCCTATATTCCTGGTGTATACTTTAAAGTCCAGATCCCTCAGAGAACTGTTTTAAGGAGTTTTACTTTTTTACTACTAAGAATTTCTAGGTCCATATTCCATCTTTTTAAAAAATATATTCTTATTGATTTTTTACAGAGAGGAAGGGAGAGGGATAGAGAGTTAGAAACATCCATGAGAGAGAAACATTGATCAGCTGCCTCCTGCACACCCGCTACTGGGGATGAAGTCCACAACCAAAGTGCATGCCCTTGACTAGAATTGAACCTGGGTCCCTTCAGTCTGCAGGCCAATACTCTATCCACTGAGCCAAACCATCAGGGCTATATTCCATCTTTCCTTCCTGAAAGTGGGATATGAGTATATCAGGAGGCTCTCCTTGCTTTTAGGACAACAGAGTGAGGGAGTGCTGGAATGTTCTGGGTCTTTTGGCTTCTCTGGGCTCTGAGGAGTTTTCTTATGTGTCTGGCTGCTGCTCTCACTGCTGGAGTCTCCTGCTATAATTCATAGCCCAGGCTCTGCAAGGCTTCCAAGACAGAGAGGCAAGGTCTGACTCCTAACATCTCACCTCAGCCCCGGCTAGTTCTGGGAATCTCTTTGAATCTCTTCTACATTTGCCATTCAGAGCCTTAATTAGGCCATCCACTTCTAACCTCTAACTACTGCAGTGGGGTCATATCACCTTAAAACTCCCTTCTGGGAGCAGGGTCATGCAAGAATATTGCATTCTACTCACATTCATAAATAATACAAGCAACTCAGGAAAGTTAAACCATATCTCTTCTTCAGCCTAACCATGCTGAGCTCCAAAGGCTAGTTTTTAATGGCTATCTAAGCAGCTATCTCCTTTCAGAGTTTCAGAAATGAATTTAGGCAAATACTCCTAGTCTTGGCAATTGTTTCAATTTATATAACAAGGAGTCCTTATGTCCAAGACAAAGTCTGAAAATGGATATTGGGGACCAGGTTCTTCACTCCTTCACTTATTTGCCTTTCTCTTCCTCTATTTATCAAAATTCCTTGGGATCAAAAAGAGTAGGCTCTGGGTATCTATCTACTGATATTATAATGTATCTTCTTACCATAGGTTCCAAGACATAATGACAATCCATGAAGGTAGAAGTCGTGCTCTCTCTACATTTAGAGAAAAATTTTAAGAGTCTGTGCCCTTGATGTTTGAGCATTATCAGTACGTTAAGAAAATGTACAACATACTTACTCTAAAGTCTTCTTTCAAACCCATATTTTTTTGGAAAAAAATTTTTTTTGGTTTTCTGAATTAAACATTAATTCCATCTTAATCTTTGCACACCTGCTATAAAATTCCTAATCCCACTTACCCACCCTCTGAAACCAACAGAAGGTTCACTCTAGCTAGATAGACATCCTTATAAACAGAAGCCAAAAACCATATAATAATAAAATCAAAATATCACCCCAGTTACATGGAACACCAAAGTTGAGAACATAAATGTTTTTTTTTAATTTTCTCATGTTTTATAAACATGAACCAGTTTATAAATTTGTAGAAATAAATTTTACCTGAATCTTACTGTGTCGCTGGAGGAAAACAAAAGTTATTTACTTAATATCTACACTAAATACTGTAATGAGACATAAATCCAGTCTTCCCATGGCATTAATGACTTCATCAATAGTTACATTTAAAGAAGTTTTCCATTGGATGATTTATAATTGATTCACATTATATCAACATATTATATAAATGGCCACCTTGAAAAAAGCTTCCTTCTCTGATTTAAAGCAATGGTAATATTTCCACATACCCGGGTGCCTTTAAAACATCCAAGACTACCATATGTGGACAGATAACAGCATCATGTGGGGCAGTTCCCAGCTGATATAATCTTAGATTGTAACTAAACCCTGGCTTTGTGTGAAATTTCAATGCTTATAAACTAAACATGTTGCTTTTACAGATGTTTCTCATATAGGTAGTGTTCATTCAGCTTTTTAAATAGAAACTTGGCTGAAAATAAAATATTATGAAACTTTTATCTACATTGCAAGGCTCTTAGTATAACAATACAATGAAGTAATGAATTGCCTAATTTATTTTTAATCATTCACATGATTTTTTTGTAGGACACTGGACATGCCCTAAAGAGCTGGAATTCTGCACCACAGCAGATTCAACCCTGCCATTTACTCATGTAATTCTATAATTCTGAAGTTGCAGTATCTGATACTGCCAGGAAGTTCTCACAGTCTTACAGAGTTTGCTAAATGGAAAATTCCATTTGCTGCAGATAATTCCATTTTCTATGGAGAAATCTCAGTAACTACTTAATTTCCTCCTGTTGTGTGAATATCTTTCATCAACAAAATGTTTATAATCACATCACATTTTAGAATGCTACCTTTGGTTTAAACAGACTGAGGAGTTAAGTGAGAGAAAGAGCAAAGGGAATTGGAAAAAATTAATTGTGTGATATAGAGAGATCAGTGCCTACTAGCTGTGTATTAAAATGAAAAGTGTTTAGATGAACTGATCTGATAGCATTTCTATCAGTCTCATTTATTAAAGCTGTAGCAAACTGTTTACCCTGCTGGTTAGCTCTTGCAAGAGTGACTCTGATCTCATGAATGTCAGCACTTGCCTTCCAGGTTTTCCCAGCTTTCAGCCTAGGTACCTTTCTTGTCCAGCTCTTCAAAGCAAATAAAAGAAGAAAGGAGAAGGAAAAAAAAGCATCCAGAGAGAGATTACAACATCCTCCTCAGGGAATCCCTCCTGAGATCTGCTGATTGTAACAACACATCGAGAGGAAGCTCAGTGTGCCATAATCCACTCTCAATGTGCCTGGAAGCTTCTCTGCAAGGTGAACCGAAGGTCACTCTGATGTCAATACAGAATCAAAAGAGAATCCATATTTTGCACCTATAATTTCTTATTGTGAGAGGCAAAGTCATTCTTTCATAAGGTATTTCCAATTTTTGCCAAATGAATCACAGGACAAAATATTCACCTACAAATATTTTCTCAATAATATATATATTTTTTAATTTCAATACTTGTAAAACAACATCCAGCTGCAAGAATATGTAACTAGACTTTGGAGTAATGTTCCAGGTAATCCAGCTCTACAGAACTCTCTAGAAAACTTGAGCAGCTTAATAGCTACTTTAAGGCAGAATCTATAGGACCATATTCTTATGCTATTCAATCTAGTTATTTTAAGTCTACTTTATCTGAGTCCATTTAGAGAGAGGCTATTTTATTACAGAAGGTTAGTCACTCTAATAAGAGAAGAACAAATCATTTTTAGGCAAATGTATACATACAAGACAAATGTAATTAATTGGCAAATTCTAAGTAGGATATTTATCAAACAAATTGAAATATTAAAAACCTTTTTCTGTTATATGTCACTTCCATGTGTTAATTTCTCTTTTTTTTTATAGCATGCTCAACTGAAAGCTGCATAATCTCTCACATCATTTCAACAGCCCACTATTGAAACTAACTTCGTCCTCTCCTCTGTCCTCTCTTAATTTCCCACACCTCCACGCTGACACCAAACAGCTTTCCCAAATGTAGTTGTGATATCACTTCCCTATTGAATCTCTTATGGATTTTTGTTTCATACTAAGTAAAGTCCAAATAACTCACCATTCAAATATGTTTTCTCAATCTCTTTGAACTATTTTTTCAGACTCATCTATTACTTCACTGCCATCCTCATTTACAAACTCCATTCACAATATGCTCACTCCTTACAATGTACCAAAGACTAGTTTCTTTCAGTTACTACACAGTTTTGCATCTCTATGTCTTCGCTCATATCTTGCATACCCAAAATGCCGGCTACCTTCCCATAGTTTTAATCGTTACTTTTAGCCCAAATGTTTCACATCCCGCCCTGACCACTTAATATGGGATGTATTTCTCCCACCCCACCCCACCCCCATGCCCACTCTAAAGGTAATTCTTAGAGACAACACTCCCCACAGACTCTCAACTCCTTAAATCTAGGGGCTTGTGTTGTTCAAGTTCTTAAAATAGGAATTGTAGAAATGTTCAAAATGTTCATTGAATAAAAACATTAAAAATCTAGTAAATTAATATCTGATATTAGTCCCTGTGGATCTATCCATTTCAAAATATCAATACTAACTCATTAGCTCTAAGGCAGTGTTAACTTCCATTAATACCTGTGATATAATTGCTGCGTACAGCTATACTGCTCTAATTCCATGGACATAAATAAGTTACAATCATACCATCTGTGGTAAAAAAAAAAAAAAAAAAAAAAAAAGACACCAGAAATGCCCTCACCAGTTTTCTTAGTGGTTAGATCATGGGCCCTCAGAGCAAAGTGTGTGGGTGCAATTCCCCGTTGCAGGTTCCCCAGCCCAGGTAAGGGTATGTGTAGGCGGCAAGCAATCCATGTGTCTGTGTCTTCTCTCTCTCTCTCTCTCTCTCTCTCTCTCTCTCTCTCTCTCTCTCTCTCTCTCTCTCTCTCTCTCTCTCTCTCTTCCTCTCCCTCCTCCCTCCTTCCCTCCCTTCCTCCCTCCTTCCCTCCCTCCTTCTCCGTCCCTTCTAGTTTCTATAGAAATCAATGGAAAAATTTCCTCAGGTAAGAATTGTAAAAAATTTTAAAAAACAGTAGAACTCTGTTGAGATCTTATTATTTCATTAGAAATTAACTAGAGGTCTGGAGCACAAAATTCAAGCATGGAGTGAGGGTTCCTTCAGTCCAACCTGCAACCACTCTAATTGGGGATGCTTCAGGGGATGTCCAACCACATCTCTCACAATCTGGGCCTCTGGCTCCTAACCACTCACCTGCCTGATTACCCCTAACCTCTCTGCCTGAATACATGATTGCCCCTAACTGCCTCTGCCTGCCTGCCTGATTGCCCCTAACCTCTCTGCCTGCCTGCCTGATCTCCCCTAACTGCCCTCCCCTGCCAGTCTGATTGAGCCTCCCACTGCTCTCCCATGCCCGCTAATCTCACCCCCAACTTACCTCCCTTGCTAGCCTGATCTTGCCTCCAACTGCCCTCCCCTGCCAGCCTGATCTTTTCCCTAACTGCTCTCCCCTGCTGGCCAGATTGCCCCTAACTGCCTGCTTGATCACCCCTAACTGCCTTCTCCTGCCAGTCTGGTCTTACCCCTAACTGCTCTCCTCTGCTGGCCAATTTGGTTCTGATTGGTCAGTTTCTATGCCAGTCAGCATCAAAAGCTCCACCTCCTAGGCAGCCATTGGTTCCTTATAGTCACCCAGATTTGGTTCAAATTGGTCAGTTTCTATGCCAGTCAGCATCTCTGAGCCTATCAACAAGGTCTGATCAGAAAGATGTGGCTGATCAGCAAACCTGGTGAAAGCTGGAGAGAAATGGAGGCACATCTGTCAGCCAGGCCTGGAGAGAAAGAGAGGCAAGTTATGATCACTGGCTGCCACACAGACTACCGATCAGACCCTGCCTCTCTCTCTGCAGGCCTTTCTCTGGGCCTGATCTGCAGTTCTGTAGGCAGTCAGTGCTGGGTAAGGGTGTTGGCAGTGTCCCCAATCAGTGCTGGGTCACCACGGCAAACCAGCAATTACTTCCAGTCTGTTTGAGCCTAATATGGTCATTACAACCCTAGCTCTTTATTATATAGATTAGGCTGAGCTGATACAATACAGAATTTCTAGCCAGCAGCATTTTTCCCTATTTTTGGCAATATTATGTGGCTTTGCCTAAACAGTTTTCACAAATCTTAAAGCATTATTAAGAACACCTACATGAAACAATGAGCATATTTTATGTTTCACATCCCATGCTTTATAAATATAAACCTGTCCCCCTTTAAGAATAAGTTTTTATAATATCTGGTAAATTGAAGAAAAACACTTTTTTTTCTTCTATAATTGTACAGCTAACTATCTTCAGTGTACTTTCATTTCAAAACATGGAGTCCATCCTATTAATATACAACAAAGGCAAGTAAACAGTAATAATTATTTTGTTTATTAAATAATCAGTATTTGGCTTGAAAATTTTATTTTATTGAATTAACTTCTAAATTTTTAAAATTATGTCAGGTTTATTTTTAAGGCTAAATCACACAATCTTTTTCTGCTACTTCCTTCTAGCAAAAAATTCAGTGTCATTTGATATGTAACTTTAAGTATATTTGAACATCCATCTGAGGGAAGTGTTTAAGAGACTTTTATGAAGATGTTTTAAAAAGCAATGCTATTGATCTTTGAAAAGTGGCAAATCTATGAAATGCTTACCAAATGATAAAAGATTTAAATTCTAGGAAAGACAGTCAATATTAAGACAATTAAACATAGATTTTTAAAAGGCATTCTGCAGACATTGGCTCCTTACAAACTAAAATCAGTGACAGTGAAAAGTAGCAAAGAGCATGTTTTCATATGTCTTTTGGCCTTCTGTATGTCCTCTTTCAAAAAGTATCTATTTAGGTCCATTTTTTGATTGTTTATCTTCTTTTTGTTAAGTTGTATGAGTTCCCTGTAAATGTTGAAGTTTAAACCCTTGTCAATGAAAACATTGGCAAATATATTCTCCCATGCAGTGGCCTTTCTTGTTGCTTTGTTGATGGTTTCTTTTGCTGTGCAAAAGCTTTTTATTTTGATGTGATCCCATTTGTTTATTTTCCCTTTAGTTTCCATTGCCCAAGAGATGTATCAGTGAAGATGCTGCTTTGGCATATGTCTGAGATTTTGCTGCCTGTGGATTTCTTTAATATTTTTAGGGTTTCCCATCTTCCAG
The DNA here is from genome assembly GCA_004026805.1 of Lasiurus borealis. NCBI lineage: Eukaryota > Metazoa > Chordata > Mammalia > Chiroptera > Vespertilionidae > Lasiurus > Lasiurus borealis. Next base: position 68,164 of record PVJN01003077.1, on the reverse strand, counting down.
TTAAGTCCTTTATGCACTTTGAATTTATTTTTGTGTATGGTATAGGTTGGTGGTCTAGTTTCATTTTTTGCATGTATCTGAAGAATTTTCTCAATACCATTTATTGAAGAGAGTGTCTTGACTCACTGTATGCTTGTGCCTCCTTTGTCAAATATTAATTGAGTATAGTGGTTTGGGTCGATTTGGGGGTTCTCTATTCTGTTCCATTTGTCTATATGTCTGTTCTTGTGCTAGTACCAGGTATTAGGCGTACTTATTAATAATGGCAAATTTTGTAATCAAAGAAACATAATAATTTCAAGAGAAACATTAAAAGTGCTTTATTCAAAGTAATGTCCATCACTAGCTACACATTTCCCAATCTTTCAGGTAATTTGTGGATACTGTCCTGATAGAACTTTTCCTGTTTTGAGGCAAGCCATTCAGAGACCCAATTTTCCACTTCTTCATGTTTTGTTTTGTGTGCGTTTTTTTAAAATATATTTTATTGATTTTTTACAGAGAGGAAAAGAGAGAGATAGAATTAGAAACATCAATGAGAAAGAAACATCAATCATCTGCCTCCTGCACATCCTCAACTGGGGATGTGCCCGTAACCAAGGTACATGCCCTTGATTTGAATCGAACCTGGGACCTTTCAGTCCTCAGGCCAATGCTCTATTCACTGAACCAAACCGGTTTCAGCATCTTCATATGTTTTGAAATGCTGCTCAGAAAGTGCATGTGCCATTGATAGGAACAAGTAATTATCTGAAGGAGCAAGGCCTGGTGAATACAGTAAGTGGGTTAATACTTCCAAGGCAAGATCTTTTAATGTGTCTTTAACTCATTTTGAAGTGTGTGATGGTGCATTATCATGAAGCAAAATTAATTTGCTGTGTCTTCTGGCACATTCTCATCCTTTCACAATCAAAGCGTGGTCCAAATTGATTATTTGTTGTCAGTAGTGATGGCTATTAACAGTGTCAGCTGGTTTTAGAACCTCATACTCTACTACATCTTCCTGATCCCACCAAATGCAGAGCATGGTCTTCTTTCCAAAGTGTGTTGGCCTTGCAGTCAATGTTGATGGTTGACCTGGATCAACTCATGATTTTGTACATTTAGGAGTTTCAGAATAAATCCACTTTTCATTGCCAGTCACAATTAGATGCAAAAAAGACTTTCTTTCATGCCATTGAAGTAACATTTTACTGATGACTTTTTGGTTTTCCATTTGTCTTTTGTTCAGTTGATGTGGCACCCATTTTCCCTTAAAATCTTTTCCATTGCTTGTAAATGATCGGAAATTGTTTGCTGAGCAGCGTTTAGTCTTTCTGCAAGTTGTTTTTCAGTTTGACATACATCTTCATTCAATAATGCTTGTAATTGTTGGTCTTCAAACTTTTTCAATTGACCAGGATGTTCTTTGTCTTTCACATTGAAGTCATCACCTTTAAAGATTTAAATCAGTGTTCACAAGTATCTTGAGATGGAGCATGTTCACCATAAGCTTCCCAAAGTATATAACTTTCAGCATCACTTTTCTTCAAAATAAAGTAATGAATTAAAACTTCCTGCAAATGTTTTTTTGTTTGTTTGTTTATTTGTGTGTGTGTGGTTTGCTTTTTTTTGCAACCTACTTTCAGGATCACCAACTAAAATATTCTATTACAATAGCAAATGCAAGTAAATTGAATAATAAGTAATCAGTTGATAAACAATAGGTTAGAGATAATTAAATTAAATTAAAGCAAAAAATACCTTTAAGAATAATAATCTGTAGTAAATGAGAGTTTTAAGCTTGAAAAAATAGTATGAGACATTTCAAAATGTGATAGGCATTTTCTGTGCATTTGAGAAACAGGGTATGTGGTGCACCTGTTTTTAAGCACAAATGTATCTTTCATTTCATTCTTTATAAAGAAGAAAATAAAATTAATGATAACTGGAGGCCCAGTGCACAAAGTTTGTGCACAGGCAAGGGTCCCCCTCAGTGCAGCCTGCACCCTCTTCAATCTGAGACCCCTCAGAGGATGTCCGACTGCTGGTTTAGGGCTGATTCTAGGAATGAGGCCTAAACCAGCAGTCAGACATCCCTCTCACAATTTAGGACCACTGGTTCCTCACTGCTCACCTGCCTGCCTGATCGCCCCTAACTGCCCCCCTGCTGGACTGGGTACCCCCAACACCCTCCCTCCCCTGCCACCAACCTGGTCACCCCATGAAGCCTGCTGTTCAGTCGTTTGGTCACCCCTCACTAACCCCCAGGCCGGCCTGATTACCCCATGCTGCCGGCTGTTCAGTGGTTTGGCTGTATCTCACTAAACCCCTGAGGCCTATTCACCCCACAAAGCTTTCTGTTCAGTCATTTGGTCAATTCTCACTAACCCCCACTTTTTACACATTAAAAATTTATCCTTTATCCAATTTCATGTGCAATCATCATTCTGCATTTTAAATTAATAATATTCTGATATCTCTGGTATACTAAGTTTTCTTCATTATTTCCTTTATAATTGACTTAAACTTAAAAGAATTATTGTAAGTTTATTTAGTGGTATAATTCAGTAGGTAACCCATGGATAAACTGAGGGACATGAATATGGAGTCACTTATAGATAAATTTACTTAACTCCTCTAAAACTTAGAATTATAGGTTAAGGATAGAAAAATAATTAGCCCCAGTGCCAACATAACAAATGAGATGAATAGACATCCATTATATATACTATATTAATCATTTTTAGTTTTTCAGAATAATTTAATTCAATTAATAACTAAAAGAATATGTTTGGCCCAGCCGATGTGTCTCAGTGATTAAATGTTTTCCTATGAACCAGGAGGTCACAATTTGATTCCTGGCCAGGACATATGCTTAGGTTGTGGGCTTGATCCTCAATAGGGGGAAAGCAGGAGGCAGCTGATCAATGATTCTCTGCCATCATTGATCGATCTCTCTCTTTCTCACCCTTGCTCTCAGCCTAGCTCTTTCTCTCTTCCTCTCCCTTATTCTCTGAAATCAATAAAAATATATTTTAAAAACATTTTTGGTGAGAGAATGAGAGGGAGGTGGATAACTGAACTACTTAATTGTCCTGTTATAAATGTAGAGAAAACATTAAGAATCAGGTGGGACTACTTCAGAGTTGTTTCAAGACTTGTCTATAACAGCCCCAATAGTTAACTAGTGGCCCAGTGCATGAAATTTGTGCACATTTAAAGGGAATTAATTAGAGGAAATATTTTAATATTGCTATTTGCCCCTTACTCTATAATATAAGTGTCAGAGATGAAAGAAAATTAGTAAAATGTATATGAGAATTTTCGTCCTGTCAGAGTCTGGGGCATGCTGTGGGACCCAGAGTCAAGTCCCTGCCCACCACCCACATGTGCTTTAAAACACAAGAGTCCCAGAACCAGCCGGCCCCATCCCCACTGGGTGAGATCCAGGCCCAGCTAGTCCCACCTCAGTCAAGCACCTATGGTTCAGGGGTGCAATCTCAGGTCCCCTGGCCTGCAGCCAATGAGGGGAACAGCATTAGGTTCCCCATCAAGCTCTCCTGGGTAGGAGGCACAGCCTCAGGTCCCCCAGCCCAGTTCCAGGTGGGATGACATGGCCTGAGGTCCCTCATCAAGCCCTGCAGGGTGGGGGGCAAGGCCTGAGGTTCCTTGCCCTGGCCAGGCACCATGCAGCCTCAGGTCTCTGCTATTAGGGCATGACATTACAGCATCCCAGGTAATTTCTATATTCCTCTATTATTGGATAGACTCGAGGCCCAATGCATGAAGATTCATGCAAGAATGGACCTTCCTTCCCCTGGCTGCTGGCACTGCCTTTGCTCTAGCCAAAGCCATCTTTCTCCTCCAGCCCAGAGTCACCTTTCCACCTTCCCACACTGCCTAGAGGCCCAGAGCAGCTGGGGTGGTGCAGAATGCCTGTGTCTTTGCCATGGTGCTATTTTGAAATTAGGTATTTATTATCCTGTCTAATAAAATAGTATGCAAATTGACTGTACCTCTGCTTCATCAATAAGCCACACCCACCCAGCCATGCCCACCAGCCAATCAGAGCAAGTATGCAAATTAACCCAACCAAGATGGCTATGGCCACAGAAATACCAGGAGGGAGGCTTGGGTTGCCCCTGGCAATGGAGGAAACCAAACTTTCTGCAAACCCTGACTGGCCTAGGCCTCCACTTAAGGCAACAAAGTTTCAGTGGCTGCTGCCACAGAGCAAGCAGAAGGCTTGGCTCTGCTCCAGGTTAAAAAGTTTCAATTGTAGAAGATAAATAAATCCCAGATACCAGGAATTCCCCTTGGGTCACTGGGGGGGTGGGGGGGAGGTGTAGCTGGCCTGCAAACCACAATAGGCCCCTCGCTCAGGCCACCCCATGCCCCAAGGAAACACCCACCTTGATCCAGAGCACTCTTCAGGGCAAACCAGCTGGCCCCCACCTGTGCACTAGGCCTCTATATTATCTAATAAAAGAGTAATATGCAAATTGACCATCACTCCAACACACAAGATGACTGCTCCCATGTGGTCAAAAGATCCTGCCCCCATGTGGAAACAAGATGACCACCATAAGATGGCCAGCAGGGGAAGGCAGTTGGGAGGGACCAGGCCTGCAAGGGAAGGCAGTTGGGGGTGATCAGGTAGGGGTGACCAGGCCAGCAGAGAAGGAAGTTGGGGGTGAGTGGGCCTTCAGGGAAGGGCAGTTGTGGGGACCCAGGCCTGCAAGGGAGGATATTAGGGGTGACCAGGCCTGCAGGAGAGGGCAATTAGGGATGACCAGGCCCACACGGGAGGGCAGTTAAGGGCAAACAGGCTGGCAGGGAGCAGTTAGGTATCAATCAGGCTGGCAGGAGAGTGATTAGAGGGTGATCAGGATGGCAGGCAGAAGCAGTTAGGGGCAATCAGGAAGGCAGGCAGGTGAGTATTTGGGAGCCATCAGTCCTGGATTGTGAGAGGGATGTCTGACTGCCCAGGTAGAATCAGGCCTAAATGGGCAGGCACACATTCCTCAAGGGTCCCAGATTGGAGAGGGAACAGGTTGGACTGAAATATACCCCCACACCCGTGCACAAATTTCATGCACCGCGCCTCTAGTAAAATTATAAAAACATTACTCTTAAGATAAATGATTTGACAAATATTCTTTACATGATTATAGGGTTGCTGTGAAATTTATCATATCTTCATTTGTACACATTTATTATTTATTTTCTTTCATTATGGATGCTCATAATTTTTTTGAACAAACAATGGAGTTAAGCTTTGTAGCTGCAGCTTTTAATCTCGAATCCTTTTAAATTTTAAAGTGCTAATAATGAAAATAGTGTCAGATACAATAGCAAATTCTCAAATACAAATGTTCAATAACTGAAAAATGAACTTCACATACTTTGTTACCAAAATCTTCCGCTTTTATATTAACATCTTAATATAAAGAATGTTACAACATTAATCTTAAACTGTAGAAACAGAAGATGATGAAAACTGTCATATCTTATTATATGAAGTGAAGAATTATTTATTAAAACAGCAAAATGAAATTCAGCTTTTAAATATAACTATATGGAATCAAGACTTGCACATTTCAGTTAGGTTCTTACAAGTCTACTAAAAGCAAATACCTGCTGTATTTGAAACAATCTTAAATAGAAATTAATGTTACAAATGGATGAATACATACATTCCAAATTTACCAAAAAAAAAGTCAAAGAAGAGGTGGGAAATTATAGTCACACATTTTGAAAGAGCCTGGAGCAAGAGTGAACATACAGGCATATTGACAGAAATCTTAACCTATTCCTAGGTATGTCTATGAAAGCCATAGAATGGACTTTATGACAAAAACTGAAGGGGGATGATAAATTATCTTCTTTATGCTTTCTAACATTAAAATCCTCTTGTTTGAATTACTTCCTTCAAAATCAAAAGAATTATGTCATGTTGAACATATAATTTTATATGGATAGGGTGTTCTTCATCCATATTTTAGGTGAACTCTGCCTAATGTCAGACTGATCTTATTATTTGGGGCGGTGGGCATTGTCTATTTATTAGACACATAGGGAGTACTCTAAAGTTTTAGAAGAAAAGTGAGTATCAAATTTGATTTTTAATCCAAGCCAAGGAAAAAACAGAAGTAATATAATGAAGAAATTGAACTTTCATGAACTTCCCACTCCATAACATTGTTCAGAGTATTTTATAAATAAATCTACTTTATTTTATTTCATTTTTTTCATTGAATTTATTTGGTTAATAAAATTATATAGGTTTCAAGTGTATAATTCTTCCAATACATCTAATTTAAATCTTATCATAATCATGTGAAGATTGTACTAATTTTATTGTCCCCAATTTATAGATGAGGATTTGGGTACAGAGAGGTTAGGCTGGCCAACAGTACACAATAGTGAGTCACTGATAGGTCTGACCTAGGCAGTCTGACACTGGAGGTCATGAGCCTGGTCAGCACAGGGTTCTGTTTCTTATTATAAAAAAATCACAGATATCTAAGAAAAATGAAAACTTCAGTTTGCATCTGAGCATAAACATCAAGGCGCATATATTTTATTGTATATCATAAAATCCACAGAGCACTTTATCTCTCCCTCTCTTAAGGCATTTATTTTACTGTATCTAGTACTATAAATACATTTTACATATCTCCTCTCTCATAAGTTTACTTCAAAACCATAAGCTTCTTGACATAAAAATTGAGCCTAACTTTTTATATCCTCCAAAATCCCTAGTAAATTCTTATATATTTGTTTTACCTTTGTATAGCATTTTAAATGATAAAATACAAATATGTCTCCATTAAAAAACAGAAGAGAAAAATAGTTAGAATAATGTGCTACAGACTTGGATTAAATTTTGACTCTCCATATAATTACTTTCCTCCTCCCCCCTCCCCCCCCCCCAAAAAAAAAGAAAGAAATATCAACTATCCCACCAAGACTGAAGGCACTTCATAAAAACTGAGCAACATTTAAAAACATAAACTTCTAACCCAGAGTGCTCTTATTTTTAATTTTTTGTAATTTAAAAAATTCAAAACATACTGTGCTTAAAATTTAGTACACTATTATTTAGTCGCAAACTTCCAGTTTTTTTAAATTAACTGATAAAAAGGTTTTAGAAATCATAGAATTTGGGCAACATTTGCCACTTCAGTATTTTGGCATGCAATGATAGGAAAATGGCTAAGGCCAAAGGCAGAGAATGACCCAGATAATACAAACATCAGGAAGTCATGTTAATAATATGGTGGTAGTAAATTAATCATTGGGATGGTATGTAAGGAAATGGTAGGAAGTGATAATGAAGTGGTAGAGATTAGGGATAGAGATAGGACTGGCATTTAACCTCTTTTAATATAAAGACATACTTTGAGTATTAATTATGCTTCAAGACCGAGGGGATATATATGCAAAAGGAAGAAAGAAATGAAAAAAGAACTCATTGTTATACTAGTTTAGGTCTTTTTTAAAAAGCAAGTTAATATGATTTTCAGGAAATAGGTAACAAGAAAGATAAAGTTTCAAGTACTAAAATGGAAGTGAAATCAAGTGTTCAGTTTTAGTAAATAAACATTTTTAAAGACCTTGCAATAGTTTTATTTGAAGTTGGAAAGCTATATTAGGACTGGTAAAGAATGAGTATTGTATGAGTACTGAGAAAGAAAAAATATATGTACATACTGCTTTTTTAAAGAAAGATGGTGATTGAGTGGTCAACCTGGAAGTATGCAAAATCATGTTCTGAGCATTAATAATCATTGTTAGAACTCCAAGCAGAAAGAAAATTATTTTAACTCAAAAACTTTTAAGTATAAACATTCTTGAGGTGGAAGTCATTGCAGTTTTCCAAATATCCCCCTATGATATATCTGATTCTGAAATACTTTAAAAATGTATTACCTTTAGAAATATAATTTTATCCTATCTAATAAAGAGGTAATATGCAAATTGTCCATCACTCCAACACACAAGATGGCCATCCCTATGTGGTCAAAGATGGCTGCCCCAATGTGGACAAAAGATGGCTGCCACAAGATGGCCAGCAGGGGAGGGCAGTTGTGGGTGATCAGGCCTGCAGAGGAGGGCAGTTGCTAGGAATAAGGCCTGCAGGGGAAGGCAGTTGGGGGGACCAGGCTAGGAGGGGAAAGCAGTTAAAGCCAATCAGGCTGAGAGTGTAGCAGTTAGGGGTCTATGAGGCTGGCAGGTGAGTGGTTAGGGGGTGACCAGGCTGGCAGGCAAAAGGGTTTGAGTAAATCAGGCAGGTAGTCAGGCAGCCAAGTGATTGGGAGCCAGCAATGCTGGATTGTGAGAGGGTCTCAGATTGGAAAGAGTGCAGACCGGACTGAGGGATGCCACCCCTCTGTGCACGAATTTCATACACTGGTCCTCTAGTATTTATATAACACTTCTGCTTACAATAGCCATATATGTAAGAAGAACTGCCCCATCTTTTCTAATGAGGAAATATGTTTCCTGAGAAGTATTATTTGACCTTGCAGAATTGTTGGCATTGCTTGGGCTAGAACTCAGTGCATCGAATTCCAGAACTAGTGGTCTTTCTAGTAAAACCAACAACATTCAGGGACAGTCACCACCAAAGTTTATAACCAAGACTTGACTTAAAATACCTGGATAACTCAGATATGTGTAAATGCAAAAAGTTAGATGCCCTTTCAATATTTCAAAGACATCACTGGCCACTTGCTTCTTATTTCTTTAATTATTCTCTCTCACAAAACCATTACTTGAGTTGATATAGCAAGTACTATTTTAGAACAGAAATAAACAGAATGAGTTATGTGTATAGGTTCACAAAACAGGTCAGTGGCAAAACTGACATTCGAATTTTAAAATCTCAATTTCTCATCCAGCTGCTCTTACTGAACAACCCTGTCCTTCATAAAACCAATTCTATTTATCATAACAGGTTTATTACCCTATAATGAATAAGTAAATTTTTCTGTGCATTTACCATGCATATGCATTTATCAAATATTTGATTGTGTATACTTGAATTATGTAATATTGGATTTTCAAGCAATTGGGAGGATCAAAAACTCTTTTCCTCCTAACCATACAAAAACCAAGAACTGAAACAGGCTGTCCTTTATTTTGTTACTTAAGTTAATGCACCCTGTTCTGATCTTGACTTAGCTGTCCATGAAGCTACATAAGCTGTCAGAAAAGCTATTGGTATATTCAGTTCAATGTGAGTGGAGGAGAGAAGTATGTAAATATGATAGATATAAAGAAATATAAGATAATTTAAGCTTAGACATTAAGTATCATTTCAAAATATAAGCAATGTGGGTTCAGGTTGTCTGGTTCCTCATCATTATCTGGGGAAATAATGGCTCCCTGTGAGCATTCAGAGACAGCTACTGATTGTAAAATTAACTTCATGGGGGAAAAACTGAATGTCTATTGCACCAAAGACTGAGAAAGCATAAAACATATCATATCACCTTTATAGGGTACATAAAATATTATTGGATAAGTGATAAATATCTGTGCTTCAACAAGTTTACTATTTTACAGGCTAGCATCCTTGAGAATATTTACAAAGTACATGCATAACTTATTCATCAGTATTAAAACATAATCTGAAATCCTATAGCATGAAATTTGTGCAAAGCAGCCACTCTGAAAAATATTTAATTAATGGGATAAAATTTCATTAAAAATTATTTTCTTGGAATAAAATTCTCTTCACAGAGACAACATTTTATGAGGCACGTGGAGACCGGAAGGCTCTTGCTCAGAAAAGAATGTTAGCCAAAATCACTTTGGCTCAGTGGATAGAGCGTCGGCCTGTGGACTAAAAGGTCCCGAGTTTGATTCTGGTCAAGGGCATGTATCCAGGTTACGGGCACATCCCCAGTAGGGCGTGTGCAGGAGGCGGCTGATCAATGTCTCTCTCTCGTCTATGTTTCTAACTCTCTATCCCTCTCCCTTCCTCTCTGTAAAACATCAATAAAATATATTTTAAAAAAAGAATGTTATACAAATAAAAAGTGTATTGCTTTTGATATTAATCACATTTTAGAATACATTGAAATACATATTAAATATTGAATAATAAGTTTTTATTATATATGACAGCCAGCTGCCTTTATTTCTTCTGATTCCTAAAAATTTAAGTACATTGTTTTACTATTCTTACTTCTTACAATTTCTTCCAATCAGGTTCTATTCTAGTGTTACTGGTCCACAGAATGTCAAGGAGCTATTTAACTCTCCATTCAATGCTCATGTTGTTAATTTGGAATGATGAGAGCATCCTTGTTATTTTATAAATAAATTATTCATTACTAAAGACAATACATCCATTAATAAGCAAGTAGTGTTAATCAAGAAATAATTAGGGTCATAAAGCTCTCATAAAAATAAAAAGACAAAAAGGAAGAAATGCAAAACTTTTAAATGCAAGTAGCTGAAAAATGGGCAAAGCCCTACATATCTTGAATTCTTCCTTAACAATCATCTATAAGACATGATATTCCAAAAATCTCATATTTCTAAGGATTTAAATTATTCTTATACCATTAAAACTATGTGGCTATTGTATTAACAATCACCTCAGCCCACCTCAACATTCAAAACTAAATTTAGTTTCTCACGTCCAGTTTGGATTTAATAGAATTGTGACCCATATTTTCTCCAAAGCAAATTCTTTCTAACCAAGAAGGCAGAACAATAGCTTGAAATATATTGATACCTGGTTATTTGAATATCGTTATTCAAATTGAATAACAATGTTAAATTTTTAAGTAGCTAAATAATTTTAAAACTAAGACACTTTAGACCATATTGTTTTTTTTATTTGTAGCCAGGATACAACAATGATGATGATGATGATGATGATGGTGATGAGAGTGGTGGTGTGATGGTTAAAGCCATGAAACTCTGCATATATCTTTTGTCATGTACGACCTATGAGATAAATATTATGTCTATTTTCTCATTGAGAAAATAATAGTTCAAATAAAATATGTAAGCTATCTATCTATATATAAAAGCCCAAGCAACCATCGCAATCGAAACTACTGAATGGATGGCCAAACAGGTTGTATGGGCTGATGAGGCCAGCAGGGGGGTTAGTGAGGGATGACCAAATGACTGAAGCACAGGCTGCATGGGTAACCAGGCTGGCAGGGGTGGCATTTTGGGTGACCAGGCTGGCAAGGAGCAGGCAGCAGGTCAGCAGAGGGGGGTGGTGAGAGGCAACCAGGCTGGCAAGGAGGGGGAGCAGTTGAGGATGACCAGGCCGGCAGGAGGAGAAGTTGGGGGTGACCAGGCCAGCAGGGTGGGAAGTTAGGGGTGATCAGGCAGGCAAACAGGTGACCAGTTAGAAGCCAGTGGTCCTGGATTGTGAGAGGGATGTCGGACTGCCGGTTTAAGTCGGACATCCCCCCAGGCTCATGGATTGGAGAGGCTGCAGGCTGGGCTGAGGGGACCCCACCCCCCATGCACAAATTTCATGCACTGGGCCTCTAGTTTATTATAATACTATCAGTGTGAAATTGATTCAATATTTGAACCAAGATCTATTTAACTGAACATACTGCTTTAGTTTTTTTTTTTTATTTTGATGACCTAGTTTTAAGGGGCTATAGTATAAGATCAAACATGGTAGATTAAATAATCACATTTATCTTTGCTCCCTCCAAAATCCCACTAAAATTACAATAAAGAAAAAAAAAAGCATAAACTCATTCATGAAGACAAAGAGCAAAGAGGAGGGAGATAATGAGAAGTAAATATCTGGTAAATGAAAAGCAGATGGAGGGGAACTGATATGACAGCTAGGCAAAAGTAAATTCCTTTTGGAAAGCCCACAAAATATTAAAGCTGAAGTGTGGGTCAGGGTTTTTTAAAAGATAATTGATTAAATTCTTTAAAACGGTGAAAATTTTTAAATCCTCAACCTCCCTCTCACTTCCAAATCCCTTTACCTACATTTCCCATTTAGGAAATTATTCAGTCTCGGCCTAACAGAGGACTCTAGTTTGAGAGAAATTAAATCTGAAGAAAATCTTCTCTTGAGAATGTCAGCACAATTTAGGGTGGGAGAAAGATGCAATCCTGAAAAAGGGGAGATAGAGAATTCACTTACCAAAGGATGAAGTTCCTCCCTGACGCACCTACCTGCAAGCTCTCAGAATGTTGCCTAGGAAGCTTAGACCACACCAGTACCACCAAACCTGGACCCACCCTCTCCGAGGCAGGAGCTGGAGTATTCCTTGCTTTTGGATAACTGACCAGCACCAAAAACAAGCCCCTCAGTGACTACAATTTGTTTCTTCAGGAAAACAGTAGTTACAGTCCCTCTGTGGCCTTTCATCTATCAATTTCAAGTCTTTTTCTCTGATTGTAGAATAATCAGTTTGTCTCTCTTATGGTTACTACTTGCATGATACATTTCTATCCTTTTAGTTTCAGCCTATTTGTATCATTAAATCTAAAGTGTGTAGATAGCATAGTTTGTCTTTTTTCATTTAATCTGATAATATCTAACTTTTGATTTGATTATTTAACCCATTCCTGTTTAATTTTTTTGCTACTATGGTTAGTTTGTACTTGCCATTTTACATTTTTTATGTGCTTTATATTATTTTTGTTCCTTCTTTACTGCCCTCTTTGTATTAAATGGATCTTTTCATTAATACAAATTATGTAAAACTAATTCCTTTAATAATTAATACAAATTAAGTAAAACTTTAATTCCTTTAATAATTTAAATTTTATTTTACATTTATTTTCTTCAAGTTCATATTAACTTGATTCCTGTAAAATATAAAATCTTTACTATTATATAGCTGCATCCTTCCCCATTATTTTACTACATATATATATATATATATATATATATATATATATATATATTGGTATGTTACAAACCCTATGATACATTGGTATAATCATTACATTTCATAATATTATTTATTTTAAAGAGAAGAGAGCAAATATATATTTATATAGTTTGTTATATTAACATTTTTATTTATCATTTATTATTCTCTTCATTTTTCCCTGTGGACTCAAGTTAACATCTGGTGCCATTTCCATACTCAAATAAAACTGTATTCACACCCACCACCTTTGTGCTGTTTTTGTTAAATACATTATATTTCTATATATTATATCCTCAACAATATAATTATACCATTATATATATTGTTTTATGCAATGCTTTTAAAATGAATTTTAAAGAAGGAGAAATGACATGCATTACACTGTCATATATAGCTGCCTTTACTGACACATGTTAGAAGTGTGTGTGGACTTGATTTATGGTCTGAATGTCACTTGCTTTCAGTCTGACATAGCGTTTTTAAGAATAATTGTTAACAAGAAACTCTCCCAGTGTTTGCCTACCTGAGAATGTTTTTATTTCACTTGAATTTTTTGAAAGATAGTTTTGCTACATATAAAATTCTTGGATGACAACTTTGTTTTATTCTGTGTGTTTTTTTCACTTCATCCCTTTGAATATATTGCATGTGCTGTGTCATGCCTCCGACCTCATTTTTTTAAGAAAAGAAGTTAACAATTCATTTTATTGTGGTTAAATTGTCTGTAATGAGTCATTTTTTTCTTCTATTTTCCAGGTTCTCTGGTTCTCAATATTTTTATTTTGATGAATAGGGGTTGATTATCTTTGCATTTATCTTACTTGGAATTAATTAAGCTTCTTGGATGTGTTGGTTATTGCTTGCCATCTTGTGGTGGTCATCTTGTGTCCACTGGGGGCAGGATCTTTGACAACATGGGGGAAACCATCTTATATGTTGGAGTGATGGCCAATCTGACCATTACTCTTTTATTAGATAGGATAGAGGACTGGTGCACAGGTGGGGACCAGCTGGTTTGCCCTGAAGGGTGTCCCAGATCAGGGTGGAGGTTCTCTTGTAGCATGGGGCAGCCTGGGTGAAAGGCCTGTGGTGGTTTTCAGGCCAGCCACGCTCTCCCTCTCCATTCCCCCCCCCCAGTGACCCAAGTGGAGGCCCTGGTATCTAGGATTATTTATCTTCTACAATTGAAACTATGTAATTGGAAGCAGAGCCAAGCCTCCTGTTCTTTTCATGGGGACAGCCATTTCTGTTGAGATTTATTTCTATTCTATAATTGAAACTTTGTAGCTTTAAGCAGAGGCCTGGGCCATCCAGGGTATACAGAAAACTTGGCTTACTCCATCACTGAGAAACCCAAGCCTCCCTCCTGCTCTCTATGGCTGAAGCCATCTTCGTTGGGTTTATTTGCATATTTGCACCTGATTGCTTGTAGGCTTGGCTTGTGGATGTTGCTTGTGGATGTAGCAGAGGTATGGTAAATTTGCATATTATACTTTTATTAGATAGGACTAGGAGGCCCAATGCACAAAATTCATCCAAGGGTAGGATTTCTTTCTTTCCCTTGGTTGCAGGACTGGTTTCCCTCTGGCATCCAGGACCCAGGCTTCCCTCACAGCCCCGGCATCATCCAGAAGGTCATCAAGAAGGCCGTCTGGTCTAATTAGCATATTATGCTTTTATTATTATAGATTCAAAATGACTATCCCATCACATTGACAGGTTTGAATACAATCAAGGGAGATTATACAAAGCACATAAGCTAGGGGCAAGAATTTTGGGGCCATCTTAGAATTCTGCCTACAACACCAAATATTTCCAGGTATTTGAAAAAAAAATCTTATAATAAATATAGAGGAAACGGAAATAACTAAAAAAAATTAAATCAAAAGAAATATTTTCAAAACAGGTATCAAAAAAAAAGAAACTTCAAAAGAAATACCTTTGGTTCATATCTTAAGAGTAATAACAGAAAGCCTTAACCTCAAGAAATAAGAATAGGCAATCCTATATACTAAAACAGTAATATGCTAAGTGTATGACTGATCAGTCAACCCTTTGTTTGCTCAACCAGTCACTATGACATGCATTGATTACCATGGAGCAGACACTCCAACCAGTAAGTTAGAAAATAAACAAATGAGACTACAACAAAATAAAAAGCTTTTGCACAGCAAAACAACAAGAAAGACCACTACATGGGAAAACATATTTGCCAATGTTATAACTGATAAGGGTTTAATCTCCAACATCTACAGGGAACTCATAAAACTCAACAAAAGGAAGATAAACAATCCAATCAAGAAATGGGCAATGAATCTAAATAGAATCTTTTCCAAAGAAGACAGAAGGAAGGCCAAGAGACATATGAAAATATGCTCAAAGTCACTTATTATCCAAGAGATGCAAATCAAAATGACAATATGGTACCATCTCACACCTCTTAGAATGGCTATCATCAACAAATCAATAAAAGACAAATGTTGAAGAGGATGTGGAGAAAAAGGAACCCTTGTACACTGCTAGTAGGAATGCAGACTGTTGCAGCCACTGTGGAGAACAGTATGAAGTTTCCTCAAAAAACTAAAAAATGGATCTTCTATGTGACCCAGTAATACCACTTCTCAGAATATATTCCAAGAAGCTAGAAACATCAGAAAGTATATATGCACTCCTATGTTCATAGCAGCACAATTTATCATAGCTAATATTAGGAAATAGCCTAAGTGCCCATCAGCAGATGACTGGATCAGGAAACTATGGTACATCTGCACAATGGAATACTATGCTGCCATAAAAAAGAAGTAATTCCTACCATTTGCAACAACATGTATGGAATTGGAGTGCATTATGCTAAGTGAAATAAGCCAGTCAAGAAAGATAAATATCACATGATCTCACTCATCTCTGGGAAATAATGATCCAGAGACTGGGAAGTATCAATCAGACTATCAAACCTCAAAGAGAAGGTAGGGGAGGAGAGGGGTAAGGGGAGAGATCAACCAAAGAACTTGTATGCATGTAGATAAACCTAACCAGTGGACACAGACAACAGGGGGTTGAGGCATGTATGAAGGGTGGGAAGGTAATGGGATGAGGACAAATATGTAATACCTTAACCAATAAAGAAATTAAAATGCAAAAAAAAAATTTTTCCATAGAACACTTTGGGACAGGCAGATTTTAACTAAAATAATTTTAAAGAGTGGTCAATGTTATAGAGAGAAATTTCCAGGAAAAAAAAAGCTGTGATTTGTTGGGTCTTGTCTATACGTTTTTTATTATGTTTTTTATCTATCATTTTTATTTGGCTTGATGTGTTTATTGATAGTTTATTAAACATGCCTTTAGTTTAATTGGGAAAAGAAACCACCTAGACAGTCAGACTATTTACTGAAGTTTTCTAGAGGAAACAGGATGTGGGGTTGGGGAGACAGGTGGGGTACTGTAAAGTGAATGCCCACTCCAGAGAGTGCTAAGAAAAGTCTCATCTTGACCATGTTTTTTTTTTTTCCTGGTGAAGAAAATGGAAGAGAGGTTGGAGTTCAAAATCTCCACAATACAAAATTGAAAACATAAGAAGTCACTGTATATTATTACTTATGACTTCATTATAACTACCAATTCTATTTTATTTCCCTTTGTTTAAATAAAAATTGTTTTCTTAAGAAATAAATATATAAAAAGTATATTTTATATTTTATATAATCATAGCTAGCTAGCTCAGCTTAAAAATGAATAGTAACACAGGATGCACTTAAAGGAAAGTTTCCCTATGTCCTAATAATGGTATTACAGCAATTCATCATCAGCTTTTAAGAAGCCCAATGCCATTTATCCCCCAAGACAATTAATAAAAACCTGTTACATAAAATGCATTGGTGAAATGATGGTTTTCTTTCTCTCTTCCTAAATTCTGTTATTAGATTGTGTTATTCCTATGCTTAAATTCCCGAATGGCTTCCCTTAATTTTTAAAACAATTTGAAAGTCTTTGTTTAGCATTCAAAAACTTCTGAGATTTTTACCTATTCCTACTTTTCAAGGCTCACTTTTCTCTATTCCCTGCCCCATGTGCTCCCATTACCAGTTATATAGTGAGCTACTCTTGACATTCCATATCCCTGTACCTTTGCACTTGACATTCATTCTGCTGAAAATATCATCACCAACTCTGCTTCTCTAATTTTCACCCTTTCTTCAAATCTCCACCCAAAATTCATTCATTCTATTTCTTGAACAATAAGTAGCAAACAGCACCTCCTATGCCTTTGTAAATGTTTTCTGCTCAATAAGCAATATTAAGATCCAATTTCCAAAATTCTAAGAATGTATTATTCAAGATTTCTTCCTCTCCTCTATGCCACTCATGAAATCAAGGTTTAAACTCCATCGATTCTACTGACAACACCTCTCCATATAGTCTCTCTTTTTCCTATCTCAATTGTCTATCTCAATCTCAATTTAGAACACTATCATTTCTCTTCCAGGCTAGTACAGCTCCTGTGTTTATTCCTGTCTTATTTCCTGTTTCAATCCATCATCCATACCAAAGTAGTGTGTTAAAGGGATTGTATGTTTCCTGTTACCCCAGTTCGGAGGGAAATTTCAAACTGACCACATCTAGTCCTATACTTGACATTAAGCAAGTCTTACCTTTCATTTTGCCACTCCCATCAAATTGTCCAAATCTCCAATTTCTGTTCTAATGGAGGGCGCAATTAAATTGCCATCCAATCTGCTTTTGGGTTCTTCACAAGTAATAGTATGATAGAGCTGAAGAAAAGCAAAAGCTGTGAGGCAAATGTCACTTTGAATTGATAGTCAATAGGGTGACTGCTATTTAATTCTCGCTGGACAGTTACAAGAATTGTTGGTCACTGGATCAACTTCCAAGTAGCTTCCTAGTATTTTATACCCTTTACTAACTCAAAGTGGAATCCATAGACTGCTAGCAATTTCTTCTCCTAGTATCTTGGAAGAAATGTATATTATTAGGCTTCATCTTAAGCCTACTCAATTAAAATATGTGTTTTTAATAGTGTATCATGTGATATGTACATGTACGTTAAAGTTTAAGAAGCTCTTCTCTAAAAGAAAAATTCTCTACTAATGGACCCTGCCCCATGCTGCCCTCCTTCTAAAATTATATGACATTCCTTGTTTTTTCCATTGAAATGGCTTCTCCCTTCACTCTCAATCCAAATCCTATCTAGTATCTAGATGTAGCACCTCAATCTTTTTGTCTGGAACTTTGGACAGAATCTTTTTTTAAGTCTCCGTTTGTACTTCCAGAACCCATGAGTCATACTCATCAAAGTGATCTGGCAAGGGAAAAGGCCCTCAAGCTGCAAGTGAAAGAATTCTGATTTTTCTCAGAGTAACCATATAGATTCATATAGTTCAGTATTAATAAGTAAAAAACAATATATAATAAGGGAAGTATTAAAAATCAATAAAGAAATTATGCTGAGAAACAAAGAATGTTGGGCAAATTAACTAGCAAGTAGGAAAAAAATCCCAAACAGCCCTTCACCTCATCTTTTATAACAAAATAAATCCTAAAGTTGGTAAATTTAAAAATTCATATAAAACCAAATGTTTACCTTCAACATAGTTAAACACATGTAAATTGAAACAAATAGGTCTTTTTTTTAGTAAACCTTTGTACAAATTATTCTCTTCATTGCTGGAATATTATGGAAACAAACACAATGATATGCTCATTATAATATATTCTCCCATGATATAGAGAAAATATAGTTACAATTTTTTTCATAAAATGATTTTTCAGCATGAATAAAGAAATTCAAAAAAGTTTATACCTTTTTATACAGAAATTCATCTTAGAGAAAACCAGAAGTATATACAAATATGCCTATGCAAAATATCTAATCTCTATAATTTAATATAGATTTTTAACTCTAAACATTCAAATATAAAAAAATAATCTTACAAAAAGAATAAAATACTTTCATTAGGACAAAAGTTATTAAAATCATAGATTTATTTGAATATTTAAGTACTTCCTACAATTCTGATATATTTAATTCATGCAAAACTAAAATACCACCTTTTTAGAAAATGATAATTTTGGATAGTTTAGTATAAGAGATTAAACTTTTAGCTACACCATTTACTATTTGGGGACATTAAGTAGTTTTGAAGATTATATAAAATGGCTATACTAGACATTCGCTATACTCCTCACACAATCCTCCTGAGGTTTTCTGTAGAATTGTATCTAATAAAAGTGTGTGTGTGTGTGTGTGTGTGTGTGTGTGTGTGTGTGTGTTTTCCAATTGAGTTGTATTACATTTACAAAGCATAATACAAATATAGACACCCAATTTTACTTAGGAGACAGTTGAGACCAAGAAAAATGATGATTTGTTTATGGTCATACAAACACAAAGCAGCAGATCTGAGATGAGGATCCAGGGCTCCTGGATGACAGTTTATTGCTACAGAGCACCCATAAAATATCAATGCTGAAACTGAGGTAGCCTGTAAAAACTTGAATGCCGAAAGGATATCCTCCCACATTGTAACAATTACCTTCTTGTTTCTGGTAACTATGATGCATTCTGACTTGGATGAGCCCCAATTTATCGCCTTGGTTCTTCTTTATTTTTAACAGGGATTCCAATACTGGCAATAATAAAGCTCTCTGATATTTGAAATGCAAGAATAGACTTTTCTTGACCATCTAGATTAGGTACTTCTATAAGGAGAAGAAGAAGAATAATGGAGAATGTATGCAATAAAGGACCTAAAATTTATTTTAAAAACAGTGGGTGAACTGATCCCTATCAACTAAACGAATTTAATTTTAGAAACTGAATAACCCTAGGAATATATTCGCTGAACATTTTAAAGGATATTTTTTGACCATAGAGATTATTACAGCAGCAGCATCTTTGTATCTGCCTACTTATGTTTTAAAAACAGGGATATAAAACTAAAATAAAGTTGTACTTCCTTCTGCATGATCTGTATGATTGTTTTGAGATGTGTGGGAGAGCCATGTGTGTTCTTTCTTGCATATCTTTGTAAAAATATATTACCGTGATCCTGTCGGCCTGAGGAGCGGTGGTGTGGTGCCATGTGGAGTTACTAGTGCGCTGTGGGAAGAAAAGCTGTAGGAGGCTGGTGTGATATGTCGGGAACATGAATCGGTTATGAGTTAAGGATGAGTCAAGAGAGTACCTAACAGTCAGTAAAATCTTTTACTCGAGTGGGGTAAATTTTATTCTGGGTATACCGCGAATTAGATTTGAGCCCACCCGTTGAACAAATCCAGGGAAATGCTTCCAACGGTATCTTCAGAGTGAAACATAAAGTGGAGGTAGCCATAGTAGCACAGGAGTAACTGATTTTCAAAGACATGGAAACTCTGCACTTCCATCATGTGGGAACCATGCCAGGTCCCCAGAGAGTCAAGGCCAGTGGGAGCACAAAGGTCTTATTATCCATGCACCAGAAGGACGAAAGGCCTCTCAGGGCATGTGCCTAAATGAAATGTTCAAGGACTCTGAGTCTGGGAATCCTAATCAGGCCAGCTTATTATGAGCAGGTGCAAGGACACATGGTATCCTGTGCCATTCAGTAGCCGATATGATTGATGTCACTGTTGGCATGAAGCCTTCTTTGTCTCCATGGTATAAAAGTAAGTTACTGACCAGCTAGTTGGCTGGAGTTGGCTGGAGTCAGCTGGAGTTGGCAGAAATAGAGTGAGAAGAAGTCTGCTGGAGAGAGCAGTTGGGCAGGAGAGTCAGGAGAAGCTGCTGAGCCAGAGAGCTCAGGTACTGCTACAATGTGAGGTGGTGAGTCTAGGAGGCAGTATGCACCTGCTCAGATAATAGATGTAGGTACAGAGACTGAGGCTGCTTTATGGTAATATGTGTTCACCAGCCAGTGTCCGGCTGCCTACCTATATGGACTTTGCTGAGGACTATTCTTGTCTGATGGCTATTTGGCCACTGGCTTCTGCAATAAAGACTCTTCTTATACACCCACAACATCTCATGGCTTCTCCATCTAAGACATGGCATCTTAGGAGGTCCAGCCCCAAGCAGAGGGGCTCGGACCTAACACATGTTACTGGTGAGCAGAGGATAAAGGAAGAACTTGGACTGAGTTCCCAACAGTTAGCATAGCAGGCAGGGTTCAAGAATAACCAGCCCTGGCATAGGTGGATAGAAGAATTTAGAAGAATACATGGACTCCCCGCCACTCAGAACCAGTCAGACCAGCAAGCTGTGTGGTGTTCTTTCTGTTGGCTCTGACACATCACTACCACAGAATGAAAGCAATATTCCTAATTTACCTCTAATTTAGAAGCAGTACTGTGTTTTAATATGCTGACCATGAAAAAGCCTCAGTTTAAAAACATAGAATAGATGTCAAATTATAATGTTGTATACCTGAAACATATATACAGAGAAAGTATGCAAGGTAAAATCAGAAGAATTTAATATAGAATTGTGTCCATCTTAAACACTTAAAATTGGCTCTTAAGATTATTTCACGTGACAATTAGATCAATAGAAAATATACTTTTAATTGCTCATTACTACTAATAATATTACTCAGAATTTATTCATCAATGTATTACACATTAATTGAGAGCCTTTTAATTGTTACTAAGTATCTATATATATAAAACGCTATTATGCTGAATGTTGGAAGAACCGGTGTCTATGATGTGTGCTGGACACCAGAGGGTGCACACAGAACATGGAGGGTATCAGCAATGGGTGGTAGTGCGTGAAACATGGTGAGAGTTGGCTGCAGTGGGATGATGGAGCAGGTGAGTGAGGGTGCTAGACCAAGGTGGTGTGCTGGTTGCTGTCATCAGGTTGAGCCTCCGGTGGTTACTGAAAATTCTTTGCCCCATGTGCCAAGGTCCCAACCAGCACTCACACTCGCTGTCAGTGCCAACCACCTCATACCTGGGCCCACTGCCAGCATCTGGCATCAGTCCTGATGGCCCCTGAGGGCTTGTCCACCTCCCCCTGCTCCTAAGGGGCAATCAGGGCAGCAGTAACCACTTGCACCCACTGACAGTACCAACCCCACTTGCACGTCCTACTGGCACCAGCCCCAATCACTCCACACCATCAGTAGTAGCAGCGGGAGTGGGGCTACCAGTAAAGAGGGGCTGCCAGTGGGAGGGGCTGGGTGGGGGCACAGAGGATGGGCTGAGACCCATTCCTGTGCTCACTTCAGCCTCAAGGCCCACAGTTCGTGCACTGGGCCCCTAGTAGGTATATAAATATAATAACATATTCTTTAGTCCATAGCCCACTGTAAATAAAATACATTTTTAGTTTATATTTTTTTACTCTAGCCAATGATCATCTATATGCAAATATTTCACCTAAAATATTAAAATTTTAGTTTGCCATGTCTTTTTGCAACTAAATTATAAAACTATGAGAGGTGGGATGATATAGTTTTTTTGGTATAACACTCAATAAACATTGATAAATTGAGTTCAAATAAAATGAATATGTAATAATTAAGATAGGAACTATAAAATATCGTGAATGTAAAAAATGAAATGGAATAGATAGAAAAAAAATTGTTTATTTAAACCATAGAAACCTAAATCCTGATGGGTGAAGAGCAGTTTGTAGTACAAATCTTTCAACTCATTAGTCTTCCTGATGCACTATTATACTAATTCCTATAAAATCTCCCAAACACGGTGCTACTATCTGTAGAAAGAAGGTATTTGGTAATAGACCTTACTGGTTCTCCCATAGAGATGGTTTTCTGGAAGGAAATGTGTAGCAATGAGTCAATATTGAAAAAGAATGTGGGGAAAAAAAAAGCCAAACTCACTTTTCAGCCTTCAGCCACATAAAAAAAGATATCTCAAAATAAAATAATAAAATAAAAACATTTTAAATGTTGATACACTAAATAATGTTTACTTTAGCCATTCATTCACTTGACAAAATATATTATGCCCCTACCATGTACCAAGCACAGTTCAAGATTGGAGAATGGAGAGACAGTTCTTTTCAAACACCTTTTATTACTTTCGGAGGGCACACTGTGGACCTGGGAATAGCATGCCTCATTCAAGACCTTAAAGAGGAAACATTTCTCCCAGTTTTTGGTAGAAGCCTTCTAAAAATTAACAAAAAAAAATAGTTTCACAACAAAGGCAAACCTATTAGCAAAAATGTAGAGATGTTATAAATGTTTTTGCCCTCTCTGCAATTATCTAACCAAACTTGGGGGAGGAGGAGGACATCTACAGATCCTGTTTAAGCTCTTAAGATCAATCGTTAGTCCATTCTGCTTTGTAGCATTGTAACTTTGAGTGACAGAAAATCTTCGTGCTCACAAGGAATGTCTCCCAAGGTCTTTCCATAGCTAGCCCTTATTTCAAGGACTCCTCAAAGTGACAATTCAATGAGCATACATACCCATAAGAAAAACCCCCAAATGGCATACATCAGAATCGCCTGTATGTACTAGCATCACCTCCAATTGTATAGTGAAACATGCAAATTAGATCATTTTGAAACTTGCATGCAATCAATCCTTGTATAAGTCTAAGGTGTAGACCCATCACACTGAATTCTACCACATGGTTGACACTCAGACAGACATTTCCAAGTGAATTTTGTAAAAGCCGTACCTAGAACTTTTTGCTGGATTACTTTTTGGCAGTTTGGGAAGTGTCCCACCTTTATACTCATCCCAGTGCCACAGGGTCTGAAAGCCTGAGGACTCCATTTCCCAGAGTCTCTGGGTTATTTCCCAGAAGTGACAGGCATTCCTAGGAGATTCTGAAGGAAGAAGGAAAGCAGAATAGACTTTGCAGAAGCCTCCTGCGAATCATCCTGCTCACTTCCGGCTGTGATCATCCGCAAGTAGTTTACTCCACATTCTAAAACTTCCGAACCAACTCAAAAACAATTCTATAATTTCCTATTAAAAAAATCCCCCTGATTAATAAGAAAGATTTCTGCAGTATCTCCTCTATGACCCAGGTACGGGCCAGGATCTGCTGACACAAAATCGAGTAAACATTTCTCTGCCCCAAAGGTGCTTATTATAATTTTTATAACTATATGACTACAACGGAAAACTCAAATGTACAGAGACTGATTTTCTCCCATTTACAGATGGGAAGAAGAGGCCATGCTGGTGTTCCTTCACTGAGTACTGAATGCAGGAATTTGATCCTGTAAAGTTGCCAAGGGGATGCCAACTGTCTATGACAGCATACGGGGTAGACAGACACATACACAGACACAGTGATTTTGAAAGCATCCTTTATAAGATACCAAACTAAAAATAAAAGGTTTCTTCAAGATGATATTTTATCACATTAAAATAGTCTAATTTGCCAGGCTCTGGAGAAGAGATGCACACCATTTCCGGCTGTTTGAAAAGTGGTTTCAGTGAATTAGAAGATGCGTTTCTTTTACCACATGCACTTCAGAGTTTCCTCACTGAATAGCATTGCAGGTAGCATAAAGAACAGAATACTAATGTTTATCACACTCTTCATTCCTACATTACTTAATGGACACCCACTTCCTCATATCAGACTGAAGAAGACTATAATGAGGAAATGATGAATAAATCATTTTAGTCAATTACCTTTCTATATATAGTTTAAGATATGACTTTAAAACTAAAGTGCTCATAATCCGAAAGTTCTCTGGGCTGCACTCAGGATGTCAATTCTACATTAAATTCAGAGTTGTTTTTATAAAAGATAGACTGAGATAGCACTAAACTTTTGATGTCTTTTTACTGAAATCAATGAAGAAGCCAAAAGGAAACAGAATATTTTTTTTTCATTTTGTATTTTAGTCTGCACATTTACGTTAACAAAATGTTTCTTTTCTTTTACCCCTATGACACTACTTAAACATGAATAGTATATATAGAATAATTCATTAGATTAAAAAAGAGAATTAACAATAATGTATGCAGGAGAACTTAATGATAAAGGAAACCAGGGTTCAAAATAATATCAGTCAATGTAAGTCCTCGACCTTTTCAGAACATAAAATTTCTCTGTATTAATGGCTCTGTGTGTTCTCCAAAACCTTGTTCTAGCAACAAAAACCCTGCATTTTCCTTCTTCAACTTGTTTAGAAAGATCAAAACAATCACCTTTTGATTTAAAAGCTAAGCCAGATATACTAGAAATCTCTAATATGTCAAGGTAAACATGAGTCATTACCAATAAATTGGAGAATGTATCCAAGGCAAATAAAAAAGTTTAGCTTTTTTATTTACCTTTTTTTATTTATTTCAAAAAAAACCCTAATGTTCTTATAGAATAATACTGTCATTATATGATATAATGGAAATATAATCACCGAAAACAGGGATATATGAAATTCATTTAATGGCCATTGGATGGTTACAGATAATACTACCAAAACTAGTGCCACAAAGAGGGTGCTTGAGAGATTAATCAATGCACTGGCATGATGCTTCCAATGAAGGCAACTCTCTTTAGTTTGATCTCCAAATACAAAGTGACATTGCTTACTACAGTGCCTGAAATAGTAATGAATGGATGGATGAATAAATAAATGGATGGATATATGAATCAATGAATGATTAGTCCAAGAGCACACTAATACAAAAAATAGCAACCAACACAAATGCACACTCCCATCAGAAAGCAGCCATCCTCAAATTAAATATTCATAGGCACTTTGCAGGAAATATCTTAGGGAATAAATATCCATAGAACACTTGTGATAAAAACTCAGTGCCTGAAATGAAATATTATCAGAGACAAAAAATATGCTAAAAAACTGAAAATAAGAATGCTAACATAATAGCATAGCCAATTCACAAAGGAACCTCAGACTGGCTGATTAATGCCCTGCCTCTCATCCTCCAGTGTTCATCAAATGCCTGGATATGATCTTTTAAAGAATAGATTTATTAATATTTTGGAATAGAAAATGGTGGCTGAATAGGCAGCAGTATTGTGCATCTCCTCCTAGGGCCAGGCTAGAAGAGCAACTAAATCAGAGAACATCCACCCTGAATTAAGAAATTAGATACAGCTGATGAGACAATTTTCAATAAAGAAGGGCAGAGGACAACTAGAGAATACTGCTTGCCAGCCATAACCCTGGCAGTGAATGGTGCAGTACCTCCTGGCAAGCTTCCAGACGTCTGCAGGGAGTGCATGTACTACCAGAATGAGCTACCGCACCAGGCATCCTCACCAGCCCACTGTGATCCGGCTCCAAGACCCTTCAGTGAGTGTAAGCCAAAGGGAAGTTTGTGCCCCACCTTTGCCCCAGACCCCAGAACTGTGCCACTAGCCTAACTGGGAGCCACCCAATACTCACTCCACCCCCAGATCCAGAGAAATGCAGAGCATGCCCCAATCTGAGCCACAAAAGAGCATGGACTGTGCTACCCAGAGCAACCTGTGTGACCCAGAGCAACCTGTGAATGCTCCACCAAGGCGCCCTGAACAACCTTGCTGGCGTGACCCAAGAGGGGTTGACCCAGAGCAACCCAGCACAGGCAACACTCAGGGTCACAGGGAAGCTCTAAGTGTGCAACCCAGAGCAACCTGTACCCACTCCACCCCAGCCCCCAGGATAGTCCTCATAGGGCAGTGGTCGGCAAACTCATTAGTCAACAGAGCCAAATATCAACAGTACAATGATTGAAATTTCTTTTGAGAGCCAAATTTTTTAAACTTAAACTTCTTCTAATGCCACTTCTTCAAAATAGACTCGCGCAGGCTGTGGTATTTTGTGAAAGAGTCATACTCAAGGGGCCAAAGAGCTGCATGTGGCCCACAAGCTGCAGTTTGCTGACACTGTCATCAGGATATCCTGAGCAATCCATCATGCACCTCACTCTGGGCAACAGGAGAGTGTGAACTCAGTGACCCAGGGCAACCTGCTCCTGATCACACTGGGGAGGGGCAAACTGGAACAACTAAACATACTTCTCACTTCAGGTGACAAGAAAGTAAGGACTGGGCAACCTGCATCTACTCTACCCACACTCAGGACCTTGCTACCAGAGCAACCTGGAGTAACCCAGTGTGTGCTCCACTCAGACACAGGGGAGCACTGCCCAAGCAACCAAGAGCAAGCCAGTGTGCCTAGCCAAGTGTCACAAATGCACTGCCAGAGGAATCTAAGGTATAAACCTGACACGGGTGCTGGGGCCACACAGAGAATTGCATGCCAGAGGACACTGGGTCTTCACAAGGAGTTGCACACCAGAGGAACTGTGCACATACTCTCATCACCCTGAGCATCTGAAGCAGACAACTGAGGAATCAGATATATGGGAGACAGGGATACAACACAGAGCAGAGACAATAAAGGTGTGAGACTCAAGACAGACCCAGCCTCTGGGCTAACGATTTCCAGACCATTGCCATGATTGGTTCTTCAAACTCTCAAACGCCTATCAGGGTGCCCAGGGCCAGAAAGAGAAAGCAAAAAATTGAGAGAAAAAGAAATAACTCCCCAAGGAAAGAAAAGATGGAAGCACCAGAAAAGGAACTAAATGAAGTGGAGGCATGCAATATGTCAGAAAAACAATTCAGAATAAACTGGATGGATGAGAAAAGCAGCAACTTATGTAAGAATCATGAGGAAATAAAAATGATATAGCTAAAATAAAAAATACAATAGAAGGGTTCAACAGTAGACTAGAAGAAGCAGAGGATCGAATTAGTAAGTTAGAAGATAGGGCAGTCAAACACACCTAATCTGAACAACTGTTAGAAAAAAAATTAGAAAGCAGGATGAGAGCCTAAGGGAGCTTTAGGACAACATGAAACAAAGTAACATATGTATAATAAAGGTTCCAGAAGGACAAGAAGAGGAGCAAGAATTAGAAAACTCTTCAAAGAAATAATGACAAAAAACTTTCCTAATGTGGGGAAGAAAAAAGTCATACAAGCATAGAGAATCTCAAACAAGATGTACTCCAAAATACCTACACCAAGACAGATTTTACTTAAAATGGCAAATGTTAACAAAAAAGAGAGAATCTTAAAAGCTGCAAGAGAAAAACAGAGAGTTTACCTACAAAGGATATCTCATTAAATTATCAAATGACTTCTCAACAGAAACACATCAGGTCAGAAGGGAATGGAATGAAATATACAAAGTGATGCAAAGCAAGAGACAGAATCCAAGAATACTCTATCCAGTTAGGTGATCATTCAAAATTGAAGGTGAAATCAGGAGCTTCACAGACAAAAAAAAAAAAAAAAAAAAAAAAAAAAAAAAAAAAAAACGACTAAGGGAAGTTATCACTACCAAGTTAGCAATGCAAAAATGCAAAAGATGCTAAAGGGACTATTATAAAAAGAAGAAATAGGAAGGGAAGAAAGAACACAGGAATAAAGAATAAAAATGGTTACAAACAAGTACATATCAATATTAACCTTAAATGTAAATGGACTTAATGCTCCAATCAAAAGGCAGATGTGGCCAAATGGATTAGAAAACATGACCCATATATATGCTATCTACAAGACACCCACCTCAGACAAGGGACTCACACAGACTGAAAGTGAATGTTGTAAATATATTTTTCAGAAAAATGTCAATGAAAAAAATGGCTGGGATAGGAATACTTACTGGTATATCTGACAAAATAGACCTCAAAGTTAAGGCCATAACAAGAAACAAGGAATGCCATTTCATAATACTAAAGTGATTGATACAATAAGAGGATATAACTCTGGTAAACATATATGCACCCAATGCAGGAGCACTCAAATACAGAAAAATAAAAAAATAAAAAACCCACACAGCTGGAAGATACCAAGGAAGACATTGACAGCAATATGATCATAATAGGGTATTTTAATAACCCATTGACATTACTGGATAAATCCTTCAGGTAAAAAATCAGCAAAGAAACAGTAATCCTAAATGATTCACTAGATCAGATGGCCTTAATCCACATCTTCAGAACATTTCACCCAAAGCTACAGAATATATATTCTTTTCAAATGTACATGACAGTTTCAAATATAATTCCAAAGTATCTTCATATTCAAGAAGACTGAAATCATATCAAGCATACTCTCAGGCCATAAAGACATAATATTAAAGATATATTACAATAAAAATAAATCAAACACTTGGAGACTAAATAGCATGTTATTAAATAATGATTAGGTTACCAACAAGATCAAAGAAGAAATAAAATAAAAAAATTCTGGAAACAAATGACAATGAAAACACAACAATCCAAAATCTATGGGACATAGTGAAAGCAGTACTGAGAGGAAAGTTCAAAGCATTACAGGCATAACTCAAAAAACAAACAAACAACCAAACAAAAAACCTGATAATAAATTATCTAATGCTGCAATGTAAGATTAGAGAGCAACAATAAAAGCACAACATGAGCAGAAGGAAAGAAATAATAAAGAAAAGAGCAAAAAAAAATGACATAGAGACAAAAAAAAATACAAAAGATCAATAAAACCAAGAGCTGATTCTTTGAAAGGATAAACAATATTGATAAACCTCTGGCCAGGCTCATCAGAAGCAAAGAGAGAAGACCCAAACAAAATAACAACAGAACATGCAGATTGTAAAAAAGTACTATGAACAACTCTGTTCCAACAAACTGGTCAACCTAGAAGAAATGGACATATTCCTAGAAAAATAAAACATTCTAAAACTCAATCAGGAAGAATAAAAAAATCTGAATAGGCCAATAACTATGGAGGAAATTGAAACAGTAAATACAAAAATTACAGCAAACAAAAGCCATGGGCCAGATGGCTTCATAGGGGAGTTTTACCAAACATTTAAAGAAGAACTAAACCTATCCTCCTCAGACTACTACAAAAAATTTAAGAGTAAGGAACACTTCCAAGCTCTTTCTATGACAACAGCATTACTCCAATCCAAAAACCAGATAAAGACACTACAAAGAAAGAGAATTACAGGCCAATATCTTTGATGAACATAGATACTAAAATCCTCAATAAAATTCTAGCAAATCAGATCAAGTATTAAATTAGAAAGATCATACACTATGACCAAGTAGGATTTATCCTGGGGATGCAAGCATGATACAATATGCAAAAATCAATAAACATGATACATCACATAAACAAATTGAGAGAAAAAAATCACATAATCATATCAATTGATGCAGAAAAAGCATTTGACAAAATCCAACACCCTTATTTGATAAAAACTCTCAGCAAAGTGGAAATAGAAGGATCATACCTCACCATAATAAAGACCTTATATGACAACCGACAGCCAACATCATACTCAATAGGCAAAAATTAAACTCATTTCCCCTAAGACCATGGTTGGCAAAGTGCACTCGAGAGCCACATGCAGCTCTTTGACCCTTTGAGTGTGGCTCTTCCACAAAATACCATGGCCTGAGCAAATCTATTTTGAAGAAATGGTGTTAGAAGAAGATTTAGTTTAAAAAATTTGGCTCTCAAAAGAGATTTTAATCATTGTACTGTTGATATTTGGCTCTGTTGTCTAATGAGTTTGCTGACCACTGTCCTAAGAACAGGAACAAGGCAAGGGATGTCCACTGTCACCCCTCCTGTTTGACATAGTACTGGAAGTGCTAGCCATTCCAATCAGACAAGAAGAAGAAATAAAAGGCATAAAAATTGGAAAAGAAGAAGTAAAACTGTCATTTGCAAATGGCATGATATTGTACATAGAAAACCCTAAGGATTCCATCAAAAAACTACTAGATTTAATAAATGAATTTGGCAATGTAGCAGGATACACAATTAATACCCAGAAATCTATGGCTTTTTTATACACCAATAATGAACTCACAGCAAGAGAAATAAACAAACAAAAGAATCTTATTTACCAAAAAAATTAAGATACTTAGGAATAAACTTAACTAAGGAGGTAAAAGATTTGAACTTGCAAAACTGCAGGACATTGAAAGAAGAGACAGAAGAAGACATAAACAAATTGAATAACATACAATGTTCATGGATTGGTAGAATCAATATCATTAAAATGTCCATGTTATCCAAAGCAATCTATATATAGGTTTAATGCCATTCCCTTTAAAATACCAACAGCATATTTCACAGACCTAGAACAAACTCTCCACTTATTCCTATGGGGGGAAAAAAGACCCTAATTAGCTGCAGCAATCCTGAGAAAGAACAAAGTTAGAAGGATCACAATACCAGATATCAAGCTATATTACCAAGCCACAGTTCTCAAAACTGCCTGATACTGGCACAAGAACAGACAGATAGATGAATGGAACAGAACAAAGAACCCAGAAATTAACTCAACCCATTATGTTTAATTAATATTCGACAAATGAGGAAAGAGCATTCAATGGAGTCAAGACAGTCTCTTTAATAAATGGTGTTGAGAAAATTGGACAGATACATGCAAAAAAAAAAGAAAGAAAGAAAAAGAAACTAGACCACCAACTTATACCATATACAAAAATAAACTCAAAATGGATAAAGGACTTAAATGTAAGATGAGAAACCATAAAAATCGTAGAAGAAGCGATCGGCAGCAAAATAGCAGACATATGTGGTAGCAATATCTTTACCTATGGCAATGGAAACTAAGGAGTAAATAAACAAATGGGACTATCTAAACTAATAAAGGGGTAATATGCTAATTAGACTGGATGGACCAGACATCTTTCTGGACAAAGCCATGGTGGCTGCAAGGACCGAGGAGGGCAGCAGCAGCAGGGTGATGGCAGCAGCACCTCCCCATGCTCAGATCGGTCATCTCCCACAGACAGAGGCCAGTGGGTTGGGTCTCATCCATCAGTAAGACATCTCTCGAGGGTTCCCGGACTGTGAGAGGGGACAGGCCAGGCTGAGGGACACTCCCTCCCCCAGTGCACAAATTTTCATACACCAGGCCTCTTTTCTATACTAATAAAAGGGTAATATGCTAATTAGAGTGGAAAGACTGGATGTCTTCTGAACATCATTCTGAATGTCCTTCCTGACAAAGCCAGGGGCGTGGCCGATCAGGGGCATGGCCAGACTGCAAACTGCCTGTGGCTCCTCGCATAGGCCAGCCCTGCCTCCCTGCAGGGACCCCCCAACCATGATCAAGGAAGAGCTGCCCATGGGGGGACTGGCCTGGCGGGGTTTTGTAAAGCACCTTCAGAGCTGGCCCTGGGCGAGAACAGTGAAGACCTGAAAAGCGGCCATGCAGGCCATTTCTGGAACTGGGCCTTAAGGACTGGAGCCAGTTTTCTGCAAAGATTTTTCCAGTCCAGCCGAGATATCTTTCTGCCCAAACTGACCTGGGGAACCACAGGCCCAACTTCAGGGACACTGGCATGCAACTGCAGGGCTATGACTACGATGGCCCCAAGACATGCAGCTTTGACTTCACAGGCATCTGTGAAGGACATTTCCAAAGTGTCACAGCAAAGTGTTCTCTTCCTGCCTGCCTGTGCCCACACCCCCACGGGAGTAGATCCTGGCCTCGAGCAGTGGAAGGAGATACCTTCTCTCTGGTGAAGAAAAACAGGCTCTTTGTGTCCTTTGACAGGGCTTACCAAGGCTTTGCCAGCAGCGACGGAAACAGGGATGCCTGGGCTGTGCCCCACTTCATCGAACAGGGTATTCATGTTGGCCTTGGCAGTCCTATGCCAAGAACATGGACCTATACAGTGAGCGTGTGGGAGCCTTCACTGTGGTCTGCAAAGATGCCGAGGAGGCCAAAAGATGGAGTCACAGGTGAAGATCTTGATTCAGCCCATGTATTCCAATCCTCCTGTCAACGGGACAGGATCGCCTCCACCATCCTGAAGAGCCCTGGTCAGGGAAAGCAGTGGTTGCAGGAAGTGAAAGGCAAGGCCCACCGCATTATGAGCAGGCAGATCCAGCTGGTCTCCAATCTCAAGAAGGAGGGCTCCTCCCACAACTGGCAGCACACCACCGACCAGATGGGCATCTTTTGTTTCACAGGACTGAATCTGGAGCAGGTGGAGCAGCTAACCAAGAGAAGGGCTCCGTCTACTTGACAAAGGACGGCCACGTGGGCTACCTTGCCCAGGCCATTCACCAGGTCACCAAGTGATTTCCTTGATGAGAGACAACAGAGACAACCTCCCTGCCAACTGACCTCCGCTGCTGGGAGAGGCACAGGGAGGAAGAAGGAGGGTGGATGGGAGTGGGCGGTTCATGTCTTTCAATCACAGTACTTAAAACTCAGTGTTGGCATGGTTTCTCGGCAAAGGATGTGTAGGGAACTGGCAGAGGCATCTGTGGCTTGTGCGTAGAACTTTGTGGCTCTGCACCAAAATCTCCCTCATCTGGGTATCTCCAGCTTTTCCAAAAGAGTTACATGTACAAGAATGTCATAGCCAGACACCTGTCAATCACACCATTGCAATATTTCAGAAGCTTTAACAGAAGCACCTGATGGTGTCAATGCCACGGATTCGAGCCTCTCTGAGAAGACCTGGTTCCAGTAATCATGGTCAGTCTTACATTTGTGCTTTCCGAATGAGTAGCCTAACCCAGTGTTTGGCAAACTCATTAGTCAACAGAGCCAAATATCAACAGTACAATGATGGAAATTTCTTTGGAGAGCCAAATTTTTTAAACTTAAACTTCTTCTAATGCCACTTCTTCAAAATAGACTTGCCCAAGCCATGGTATTTTGTGGAAGAGCCACACTCAAGGGGCCAAAGAGCTGCATGTGGCTGGCAAGCCACAGTTTGCTCAACACTGGCCTAACCAACAGACCACATTACAGAAATCGTGCTTCGTGAAAGCCAGCAATTGCAACAAGGAACACGAAAAGATGCTGTTTCTGGTCTTACTTAAGAAAAAAAGAAAGGATGCTCTCCCTCTTGTACTTTCTTGTGGGCATGTCAATGTTCCCTTCGCTTCATCAGCGCTGGTCTTCTCCATAGGCACAAAGGTCTATAACCAGCCTAGAGTTTCACCCTCCTCTACTGCTTGATGGACCGTCAACCGCACCCTGTAGCATTAACTCACTTGAAGAATGAAGAACATACTTTACTGCTCACCCCACACCCTCACCTTCCTCAACAAACAATGGCAGAGGATGGTTTAGCAGATTACGGCAGCATCCTCTTCAGTGATGGCTTGTCTCCCGCGGGATGTTGCCTCTGCCCAGTTCAGACCTTGTGCCTTAGTGCAGTGTTGTTGTGCAGCCACTCATCTCCCATCCCAAGTCGGGTGAAGCCAGGTTGAACCAGGCAAGAGGATATTCAGGTTTGGGTTTTAACCTTCGTGCGCTTCCAGCTGGGCTCGGGCTTCATTCACCCTTTAGAAAGATAACCACCATCTACTCTAATTGTGTAGACTTACTGCAGCCTGGTTTCTCTGTTAGAATAACGTTCTGTGACCACCCCTGCCCGCCGCCGCAAAAAAAAAAAAAAAAAAGAAAAAGAAAAGAAAAAAGAAATGATCAATTCTGAGGCCACAAACATGAAAACAAAGGCAATCTAGTCTCTCTGGGGGAAAGGGTTGGAAAACTGTCTGGCTTCCTGGCAGGAAAGCATTCTCGAGAGGCCAAGGAGTAAGGGGGTTCCACCAACAGGCAGGGTTGTTCCTACCCCAGCCACAAACTGCCACACACCTGCCAGCTTTCATGGTGCAGATTTGGGGAAACTGGGTTTTGAGCCAGGAGAACTGAGGTGAAGGGGAAGGGCAATTTTTACAGAAGTATAGGAGATTCTAGAAAACTAATTGTGGGGGTCCAGGTCTAGGTCCATCCCTGTGATATGTAGGGAGCTCATGGGCCACATATAGTGGTTCTCCTGGTGGCAATGGCTACTGAAAGAAGGGACATGGTGGGGGAACGACAGGTGGGGGAAGGTGAGTGGGTGGTCAGGATCTGGTTAATTCCAACTGAAGAGTAAGCCCAGCAGAACCATGCCAGCCACAGACATGCCCATCAGGAACCAGCGGTTGAAGCACTCCTAGCCCTTCAGGCTCTTGGCCACTGAACTGTTCTTGTAGATTCCACAAGTGTCCCAGCTGCTGTTCTCCTGGATCCAAGGCTCTATGTGGTCATTCAGTAAGTGGCCTTCCAATTTGCATCTAACTCAGCAATACCTGCGTCTCCTTGTCTGTGCACTCTACCCACAGTGCCTCACCCAGGGAGGAAAAGGCCACCATGTGAGCCCGGGTCATCCCGTCCAGGGAGCATTCACTCAGTATTTGCTCAAAGCTCTACTACGCTATCCCTGGGGTGATGTGAAGCAGGGATGTCAGGTCACCGAATGCTCGTTGGTACTTCAGTTCAACCATCGCCTGCCTCCCTCAGGGCTTGCATCACCACTGCCATGGGAAACATTGGGTTTCATTAGTATGACACTTTTTAACTTAGAAAAGTTTGTCTCTTGTTAATAACTAGGCTAAAATTATAATATCAAAAGAATGTCTCCTGCAAAATATGCACTTCATAGAAGTTCATGTTTAAAAACAAATGTCAAAAAAGCCATCAAAATATTTTAACATTTAGGAGATATTTGTATGGTTGGCTTGAATATATTCTTAGTTAAAACCGCCAGGGCATCCAAGCTCCTGCTGTGGCCAGTGACTCCCTTTACCACGGGTTGCCCGCCAGATGCCAGGATGGTTTTCCATCGATGGCCCTGGGGTCTCCATCTCTGATTCAGTCCCTTCTGGACCCTCAGCTCTGTTCTTTTCCACATCACTACGCTGACTCCAGCTGCATTCTTTCTGGGAAAGCTTGGAAGAGAGCAAGTCAAGTACCAGCTCCCAGCTGCTCCGAGACATGTTTGTAATAGGGACAGGCTCCAATGGGCCATGGTCCCAAACACGTGCTCACTCACTGAGTCTGGTCTCTGGTTAGTGGTTGTCTTCTGAGATCCAAAGCCAAGATAAGGTTATGAAGGGAGAAAAAGAGCTGCAGAGCTGCAAGCCCAGCAAGCCAGGGGGACCACATTCCTACCCCCCCCCCCCCCGCTTTTGCCTTCCCTGGTCAGGTTGTTTCCAGGCTCAAGAGCTCTTCTCAGCCAAGTTCTGTGCCCACTGACCCAGGCCAGTCTACTTGATTGATGGTTCTCTCCATCTCTTTTGAATGAGCCGGCCTCAATTTCCCCTAAAGAGACCCAGGGAATTTGCAAACTCAGTCACTTCTGGTGCCAGGGCACCACACGCAAGCCCCGTATTTCATTACTGTAGACAATATAATAATAACAATATAATTTAGGATGCTGTAACAGAGATATAACCAAAATGATGTAGAAGCTTGTTTCTCTTTTTAAGTAATAGCGGAAAATAAAAGCTTGTACACTTATACAGAGGCTCTGCCATGTCCGGTATCCATTTTTCTGTGTCCCACCTATGCAAAGGTGCTAAGCTTTCTTCTGTATACTCAAAGGAAGGGAGAAAGGGGAAAAAACGACAAGTTGTCCCTAACCATTTAAAGCACAACCAGGAAGGTGCAACCACAATTTCTACTCATACTCTGTTTAGCTAAGATTGGTTACATGATTATATATGGCTACAAAGAGGGCAGAGAAATCTAGTGGTTATTGTGAAAAGCCTTGGCCCAGCCAAATCACGGTTTCTATCCTATGAGAGAGCAGATAGTCGTAGATATTGTCTCTTTGTTTTGGTTTCCCCCAAAATAAATGCTGATACAGAAGGGGATTTTAGATAGTGATCTCAGGAAGTAAAAATAAGGACATGAGTAAAGGTAAGAAGAAAACCTCAAAACAATAAAGCCTCAGTGAACAGTTCACTTCTTTGGACCATGGGGTTCTAGTCCTCTGGGGACACTCAGAGAAACAATATGAAGCATACCCCACAGTCATCCCGTTTGAGAATAAGAGGCTAAGACAGTTGTTTCTGACACCCATTCCCATTGGATGAGTGTTGCCTGTAAGGATATTCACCTTCTCATGCGCCAGAACATGCACCATGCCACAGAACATCCTCAGGCAAAGAGAAAAAGGATCACATCCAACTGGGATAGAAAGCCAACAGCATGCTGGAAATTTCACTGCTTTTGCTGGTAATCTCAGGTGAGTCACTCCAACAATATTTACATCAGGCCAAAAATGAACATCCTTTGGGTTTCATTAGTATGACATTTTTTAACTTAGGAAAGTTTGTCTCTTGTTAATAACTAGCCTAAAATTACAATATCAAAAGAATGTCTCCTGCAAAATATGCATTTCATATGTGTTCATGTTTAAAAACAAATGTCAAAAAATGTCAAAATATTTTAACATTTAGGAGATATTTGTATGATTGGTTTGAATATATCTGGCTTAGACAAAACCAATTTTATCAGGCAGTCACTTAAGAGCAGAAATTGTATATTCTAGTACTTTTGAAAATATGACAAGTATGGTTTTAGGGTTAATATTAACTATCATGCCTTTATTACAGTTTTCCCAGCATTCTGATCTGTACATATTAGTACTGTGATGTATTATTATATTATAATGATTATAAAACATTTATAATATAAATATTATCCTATTATTATAAAACATTTGAGGACAAGATAGTTGTATAACCTTTCTCATACTCATGTAGAAAAATCTATCCATTGTTCTCAATGAATATTCAATTAATGTTTGCAAAAGTGAAAATGGTCTCCCATTTTAAACTTCATTCACAAAGAATAATAAATAAAATCATAAATCTTACCTCTGAAAATAGAAGTCACTGACGATCAATAATAAAGTAACAATAATATAATGATAAAAATCCTATTACTTAAACTTGTAAAACAAGCGTACAGAAGAATATTTTAAAGAAAGCATCTCCTGCTGAGTTTTATCATTCAGATCCTGCCCTAAAATTAGGTCCTTAATCAGATTTGGTTTACATGTGGATATCATATTCCTAGCCACCTCTGCAAGTCATTATCATCATGCAAAGACCAAATAAATGGACTAGTTTTTAGCTTGGAATCAATTAGCTCTGAGAGAATCTTATGTATCCTCTACAGAATCTATTATAATAAAAGCATAATATGCTAATTAGATCAGACAGCCAAACGACCTTCGGGACATCCTTCCAGATGACCTTCCAAATGAAACCAGGGTTGTAAGGGCTGGGACCCCTGCATGAATTTTGCACATAGGGCCTCTAATATAATAATATCAGTATAATCCAAAAGAAGATTTTACATGAAGAATTCAATCACAGGTAGATCCATCTTGAGCTCTATTCAAATTTTATTAGCTAAAATTGGAAAATGACCTTTTTGTCATTGAAGTAACAGGACATCATGGTCTGGAGCAATACCATTGATACTGAAAACTACAATACCAATAAATATCAATTTTTTTTCATTTCTTTCTATTCTTAAATTGACTATTTCTAACACCATATGTTTTCAATTAAGAAATGATCCATACTTTATTCACAATCTGACTCTGGGCTAGTAGACAGTGAAGTATACAGACAGGTCTCATGATAAGCAGGCAAATAATAATGACAGATTATAGAACCCTATATAATAAAAGCCTAATAGGCTAAGTATTCTGTCATCTGGTTGTCTGTACAACCAAAGTGTAATATGCTAATGATTGGCTAAGGCTGCCCAATCACTCGCTCTGATGTGCACTGACCACCTGAGGGCAGATGCTCCAACCAGTAGGTTAGCTTGCTGCTTGTGTCTGGCCAATCGGGACTGAGCAAGATGGGCCAGACATGCCCTGGAGCCCTACTGTGGTCCCTCCATGGCTGGCCAACCTCCTGCATCTCTCCCCAGCCCCAATTGTGCACCCTCTCAAAATCCAGGACCCCTAGAGGATGTCAGAGAGCTGGTTTCAACCTGATCCTACAGGTCAGACTGAGGAACCCCACTGGTGTACAAATTCATGCACCAGGCCTCTAGTCTATAATATTTAGAGAAGTGATTCCCAACCACACTCTAAAATGAAATCACCTAAAGAACTTTTCTAAAGTACCTTAATGTCTGGTCCCCATCTCTAACCAAAAGAATTAGAATCTCTGAGGTGGGGACATATTATGTTTTTGTCAGGCTATTCCAGTGTTGCAGGCAATGTTGAGACCTATCAAATTGGATAGAAAAAAACAACTACAAAAAAACACACAACATATTACTAAAGTGACATCATATCTCATTACAATTACATTATAAAGTTATAAGGATGCTAGTCTATGACACAAAAGAATATTAAACATGAAAATATAGAATGAAAAATATCATACAAAAAGGTAAAACATGGAATGAATTAGTCTAATAATAGTTTCTAAAGGAGTAAATCTTCATTTTTTTATTATTTTCCTTGTGTTATCTGTTATCAGCTAGATTGAATTATAAATAACTAACTTACTTAGAGGGCTCTAAATAGATAAGAAGTTGCACCATCAAACAAGATGAAGTAGCCGAAACCGGTTTGGCTCAGTGGATAGAGCATTGACCTGCTGACTGAAGGGTCCCAGGTTCAATTCTGGTCAAGGGCATGTGCCTTGGTTGCAGGCACATCCCCAGTGAAGGGTGTACAGGAGGCGGCTGACCAATGTTTCTAGCTCTTTGTCCCTCTTCCTTCCTTTCTGTAAAAAAATCAATAAAATATATTTAAAAAAAAAACACACAAGATGAAGTAAGAACTATTCTTAATGAGCAGTTTTCTGAAGTAATAAGTAAATTCAATCACAATGTATTTTTCCTCTTTCCTTCTTTTAAGAATATTCAAAAAATTATTTAAACAACTTAAAATGAAAAATAAAAGTTGTATATATAGAAATATATTTTGCAGATCTTTTCTTCTTTCAAGTTCACTTCTTATTTTTAGTTAAGTGAAAAGTTAAGTGAAAATAATATCCTCAAGTTTACATAGAATAGGAGTTCTCAACAAGGAGTCTCAATACACTGTTGTCATTAGAAGTTTTGAACCATAGTGTAAGAAATGTGTCATTAATAATAGGAAAAAATTAAAATGCATTAATGAGTTTTAGATGTATAGAGCAAAGAATTTGTAATCTTATATCTACACATACATTTCTTATATCTACACATACATTTCCCTGAAAGTCAATATGGTATTTTGAACAGGTACAAAATATGAACTTTATGACTAGGATGCTAAAAATTGCATGTGAGAATGTAATTTTTATTTACTGTGTACATTTTGACATAACCAAAAATGTTGAGAACCTCTAATATAAAGAATTTATTGTATATTTAAGCTCATAACAGAAGTTTCTGAATGTCTAATCAGTCATTTTTCTACTCTGATAAGTAATAGTCTATATATTTCAGTGCAGCATCTTAAGTGTATCCCTGTAATAGAATGCTAAAATTGAAGCTTTTGCAAAGACTCTAAGATAAGAAGTGTCAAATATCAAAGTAAGATGTCAATCTATATTGAAATCTCAAAGTACTTGGTGAAGATCCAGTTGGATGATTCACTAACACTGAAAATATAAAAGGGCTTCAAGAGTACTATGCAAAGAAAAAAGATTTTATTAAACAGGGTGTGTGGGTTTTTTTTTCAAAGAACTTTTGACATAATGTGAAGAGAAACAAAAAGTCCCAGAAGTTGTCCTTTGGCATAGATTTTGTCTCAGAACTCATCATATGTTTATAACCTGCTAATCAAGTGTGATGGACAATCTGCCATGAGGGCCCAAAGAAAACTTTGAACTTGGATGCTGCCTGTTGAATTGAGCTTCTAAAGGAAGGATCTTGTCCCTCATCAAGGTAAACAAAATTGAATTAATTCTCCCTATGAGCAAAGACAGCAGTGCACACAACAGAGTAGACTCTTATTAATTTCTTCTTATTTGATCGTGTTATCCTATCCAATAAAAGAGTAATATGCAAACTGACCATAACTCTGCTATACCCACCAGCCATGTCCACCAGCCAATCAAAGCAAGTATGCAAATTAACCCAACCAAGATGGCTATGGCCACAGAGAAGCAGGAGGAAGACTTGTGTTGCCCCTGGCAATGGAGGAAGCCAAGCTTTCTGCAAACTCAGGCCGGCCCAAGCCTCTCCTACTTGGATCAGGCCTAAACTGGCAGTTGGACATCCCTCAAGTGGTCCCAGATTGGAGAGGGAACCGGCTGAGCTGAAGGACCCCGCCCTGTGCATGAATTTTGTGCACTAGGCCTCTAGTTAGATAATAAAGACTATTTTACTGACTATTTTCTCCAGCTTCACATAATGAGGAGGCTTGGTGTATGAAATTCATGCACGGTTGCAGTCCCTATGCCTGGCCAGTGATCAAAGTATGAGCATCTGACATGGAAGGGCAGGTCCCAGCTGACCTCTGGTCCCTGGGCAGCACCTGGGCCCCTGCTCATACCTTCCTGGGCCTGGTATCACCCACTCAATTGCTCCACCATCAAGCTGCAATCCCACTTTTGTAGGGGCTTATTGGGACCAGCAGTGCCTTCACTGCCCGCAACCCCCTGCCAGCACAGCATCACTGCCACCCACCATACTCCAAACTGCCCCCTGCTGGTCAGCACACTTCATAGCAAGTGGTTGAACTCCAGGTCTCTGGGTAGAATTCCCAGTCAAAAGATTGCCTGAGGGGACAATTTACATTTTAGGCTTTTATTATATAAGATGTAATTTTGATACTCACATAAAACAGTATATTAATGATCATTTTGAACAGGACAGGGCTAAGGGCACAGTTGTGTGGCGTAATGTTAAATACATTAACCATTCCTTCATATATTAATCAGATCCTCTAGGGAAAGCATTTCAACTACTATATTTCAATAATTCTAAAACTATATTTTTCACATCTTAACATGCCCAAATTCAGAATAATGGTTCATAATTACTGTTGGCTGGGCAATGATCAATGCTGTAGTTTCATTCCCAACTCGTACTAATATCAAAATGAGCAACATGGAAAGTTTCAGAAAGAGCAGCAGCTGTTTGGTAGAAAATTCTGGAGACAATAGTAAAGGACTATTTGATAATTACTGCATCACCAATTCTCTAGATGCCACAGAGGACAGTATTATATGGAAAACTTAGACCCCACTTTCTGGGATAACTGTGATTCTGACAAGTCAGAACGTGAAGACGTTTTAGAAAT
The DNA here is from genome assembly GCA_004026805.1 of Lasiurus borealis. NCBI lineage: Eukaryota > Metazoa > Chordata > Mammalia > Chiroptera > Vespertilionidae > Lasiurus > Lasiurus borealis. The sequence goes on along the minus strand of PVJN01003077.1, from coordinate 26,244 downwards.
AACTAAAGAAATAAGGCAATTTAAATGTTTGCTTTTTATAAACATAAAAGGAAAATATGAAAAAATCTGTCAAAAATTAAACTAAAACAGTTTTTTCATTAAATATAATGTAACAGTTCTTTGCAATTAGAAAGTATTGTGTTATATTAATTGAAAATGCTTTTATTTCCTTTCTTTGTATTATAGGATGAGGAAATATACAACTAATGATATCTTAAATTCATAACAAATTTATAATATAAAACTATATATTAATACTATTTTACTATTTATTTATATGTAATGTTTAATTACATATAGTGAAGGATAAATACTATATGATAATCTCAATAGATGCAGAAAAAGTATTTGAGAAAATTTAAACCCTTTTTTGGTAAAAATTCTTAGTAAACTAGGAATAGGAAACCACTTCAACATAATAAAGTTGCTATCTGACAAGCCTCAATAATATCACACACAACAGTGAAAAGCTGAAAGCTTTCTCTAATGTGTAATTACATATAAATAAAATATACTATAGTAATTATATTAAAAATAAATTAATTTGGCCCTAACAATTTTGGCTCAGTGGATAGAGTGTCAGCCTGCAGACTGAAAAATCCCTGGTTCAATTCCGATCAAGAGCATGTACCTTGGTTTCGGGCACATCCCTACAGGGGGTGTGCAGGAGGCAGCTGAATTGATGTTTCTTTCCCATCGATGTTTGGGACTCTCTATCCTCGCCCTTCCTCTCTGAAAAAAAAAACAATAAAATATTAAAAATAAATAATAAAAATAAAATAACTGGTAAATCATAGTGTTTATATTACACCCTGTATAATAAAGCCTAATATGCAAATTGAACAAATGGCAGAAATACCAGTGTAATGACCGGTCACTATGATTGATGCACACTGATCACCAGAGGGCAGACGCTCAAGACAGAAGCCTCCCCCAGCCCACAGGCCCCAGGCCAGCCAAGGTGGGAGCCAGTAGAGGCCCCCTGATCACACCATCGGTCACCTCACAGATCAGTCCTGATCACTGGCCAGGCCTAGGGACTCTACCCATGCACAAATTTTGTGCACTGGGCCTCTAGTATTAAATATTGTAACAAAATATTTATAAACAAATATTTATATTATATTTATATTATAGATCAACAAACTAAGTCCAAATTAATCAGAAGTAATAAATAGTAAAGATTAGAGCAAAAATAAACAAAGAAAAACATGAGAAAATCAATAAAACAGATTTTAATCAACAAAATTAAAAAACCTTTAATTAGACTAAACCACATTATTCAAATAAATGAAATTAGAAAGGAAAGAGGAAAGATTACAGAAATGAAAAGAATTTTGAGATTACTATGGCAATTACAGGCCAATAAATTGGCTAACCTAGAAGAAATGAAAAAAATTTTTGAAACAATCACCTACCAAGACTGAATCATAAGGAAATAAAATCTGAAGAGAGATAACAGATTTGAAACAGTAACCAAAACTGCTGACAAAGAAAAGCCCAGGGCCTAATTGCTTCACTGAAGATTTCTACCAAATAGGGGGAAAAGGAGCACATATGTAATACTTTCAATAATAAAGATCAAAAACAAAACAAAAGTTAGTTGCATGGCTGTATACTAACAACTAAGCATCAAAAAAGAAAATTAAGAAAACAATACCTGTGTATAAATTTAAACAAAAAGACAAAAGATTTATACACTAAAAACTATAAAACATTGCTGAAAGAAATTAAAGAACATGCCAAAAAATCAAGACATCTGTGTCTTTGAACCAAAAGATTTAATATTGTTAAAATGTTCATACTATCCAAAATGACCTATAAATTCAATGGCATCTATGTCGTTATCCCAAAGGCAATTTTCAAAAAAATGGAAAAAAAAAATCCTAAATTCACAGGCAATCACAAAGGATCTAAATAGTCAAAGCAATCTTGAAAAAGAAGAACAAAGCAGGAGCCATCACACTTCCTGATTTCAAAACATATTGCAAAGCTCCTGTAATTAAAACATTGTGATCCTGGAATAAAGGCATACATGTAGTCCAATGGGACAGGATAGAGAGCTCAGCAACATATATATATATTACTGATAACAGAATATCTTTTCATATACCTGTTAACAATATATATATGGTCAAATAATTTTAGACAATAGTGACAAAGGCAACATGATGGGAAAAGGCTAGTCTCTATAACAAATGATGTTGAGAAAACTGAATACCTACAAGAAAATAAATAGTTGGACACATTTCATCCCACATACAAAATTCAATTCAAGTTGATTAAAAATTAAATGTAAAACCTGGAACTATAAACTTCTAAAAGAAAGCAGAGGAAAAGACTCATAACATTGGTTTTAGCAATGATTTTTAAATGTAACATCAAGAATACAGCTAACATAAAAAAATAAAAAGCTTCTGTACAGCCAAAGAAACAGCAACAAATGAAAGGCAACCAACAGAATAGGAAAAAAAAAATATTTGTAAAACTTACATCTGATAAAGAGTTATATCCAAAATATATAAGAAACTCCTACAACCCAATTACCAAAAACAAAAACAAACACACACACACACACACACACACACACACACACACACACACACACACACAAATATTCTGATTTGAAAATGGGCAAAGGAATCGAAGAGATATTTCTCCAAAAAAGACATACAAATAGTTAACAAGTATATGAAAAGATATTCCACATCAGTAATCATCAAGGAAATGTAAATCAAAACTACGGTTGGGTTTCACCTCACCCTTGTTAGGATGGCTATCATGAAAGGAAGGAAGGCAGGAAGGCAGGAAGGCAGGAAGGCAGGAAGGCAGGAAGGCAGGAAGGCAGGAAGGAAGGAAGGAAGGAAGGAAGGAAGGAAGGAAGGAAGGAAGGAAGGAGGGAAGGAGGGTGGGAGGGAGGGAAAAATAGCAATAGCAAGTGTTGGTGGAGATGTAGATAAATTAGAATATTTGTGCACTGTTTATGAGGATATAAAATGGTATAGCTATTATGAAAAACTGTATGAAGGATCCTCAAAAAATTCAAAATAGAACTGCCATGAGATCCAATAATTCCACTTCTGAGTATTTACTCAAAATAATTGAAAATGGATCCTTCATGAGATATTTGCATTCATTTTTCATTGTAGCATTATTCATAATACCACAGCCAAAAGGTAGAAAATACCTAAATGTTCATCAATAGATTATTGGAAAAAGAAAATGTGGTAACATGTACAATAGAATATTATTCAACCTTTTTTTAAAAAAGGAGGAAATCCTTGCCCTGGCCAGGTAGCTCAGTTGATTAGAGTATCCTCCTGATACACTGAGGTTACAGGTTCCATCCCTGGCCAAGACACATACAAGAAGCAACCAATGAACACATAAATATGTGGAAAACAAATTAAAGTTTCTCTCTCTCTCTCTCTCTCTCCAAAATCTATAAATTAAAAAAGAGAACTTAAGGAAGAAATCCTGTCATGTTACAACATGGATGAACAAAGTAAGCCAGTCACAAATAGAGAAATAATGCATGGTTCCACTTACATAATTCTCTGCAGTAGTCAAACTCATAGAAACAGAAAGCAGAAAGGTGCTTTCCAGAGCTGGGGTTGAGGGGGTTGAAAATAGTGAGTTGCTATCCAATAAGTAAGTACAGAATTTCAATCAAACAAAATGAGAATGTCATATAAATATACTATTAATGCTTAATAGATATTGATAACTAATTGACAATTATCAAGTATCAAAGATGTTAGTAAAGCAGGTAACTGATTGTGTCTATTAATTAAACAAGCAGTAACATTAATTAATTAATTGTTTCTATTAATTAAACTAATAGTAGCATTCCTCAGTGGGATAGCATTTTGAAAGTTGCAGGATGGTATCTTGCTAACCTACTAATCTATTGTCATTGTTAATCTTCGCTGAAAGTACCTGGCAAAAGACCTATTGCTATTATTTATTATTTCCTCATACACGAACTTTCAATTAAAACTGTTTTTATACCTAATATCAATTTTCTTAAAGACACAAATAGTAAACTGATTATATTACCACCATGCAACTGTGTAGCATTAACTGAGATTATACATAGCTACTAAAACATGATCAAGGACATTTGGATTCTAATTTGAATTTTCTCTCTTAGCTGTGTGACCTTGGGCAAAATACTTAACAAAATACTTCTTTTATTGAGAGGATTAGGATGAAAAACTGAGGTGCTTCCCAGGGCTAGAGTTTTTTCCTAAGTAACCGGAATACAACTGGGCCTTCTTGCTTCTTTCTGCCTTATGGCATTTTTCCAAACACCATCCCATTCAACTGATACAAGACCCACATTACAAATGCACAGAAATGTATTTTTATTCAAGCTGCTTAGAATAGATTAGACATACATTGCAGGACACGGAGCAATATGCTATAAAGTTCCTCTTTGCTACTTTTTGTTCCCAAATATCCACAATGGCTCTCTAAGAAAATCTCAAATCTCTTTTCTGACCTTACATTGATTTCCCAAAATCTTTCCTTCCAAAACACCCTTTGGTGCATCAGCATTGGCTTTTATTATTATTTGCTCTCTCTGCACCCCTCCAGACTCAGCTGTATGTTCTGTAGATCAGTTTAGCCTTTTTTAGATTTCAATCAATTCTTTTTACCCATTATTTCCATCAGTTCCACAGAGCAAAGAAGGCAAACACTTATAACTTAATTCTTTTCCTTTTATCTGTATGAACTTTTCAAATGTTGCCAAAAAATTCACTGTGTCCCAATTCTGATCCAATCATGCATAACACTGAACATAATCCCTAGGAATATCCTTATAAAGAGACTCACAGTTTTGGCAGTACCAACAGTAGCATTACTGCCAGACACAAGATGTGTAATTAAAATAGATGACACAATGCTTTTCCTCTTAGGCAAAAATGCTGGTTGTTGAAAGAGTACATTGCAGAGCCCAGATCTTGGCTAAGAAACAGAAAATAATAAGTGAGTAAGACTTATACTTTCTTCTGTTTGGGTGGAATTCTTCAATTGTGTTTTTGGACGCAAGATAAGATACCATCTTCTTAACCAAATTGCTTTTAAAAATGAGTTGCAACATTTGTTACCAAATACCACATTAAACAAATTACCAATACTTTAAAAAAAAAAATCTTTCTCAAAATAGTCTTTGAAATAGTGATTGTCTAATCATTATGCTGTTCACCTGAAACTAATACAAAGTAATATAAAATTTATAAATTATGTACTTTTAATTAAATGAAAAATTTTGAGTATTAATTTTTTTTAACTGTAAGAAAGAATAATCTATCATTTGGCTTCTTTCATTTTCATATATTATGTATTTATCAGAAAACTGTTCAATTACTATTACCTATACTTAGAGGTACAGTCTTTAAAATAGAAATCCCAATGATGTGGAAAAACATAACTCTCTAGAAACACTGATCTGTTTCACAGAGATGAGCTATGCAAAGTGTATGATGAATGGCTAGTACTTCACATTATTCCCCACACTGGCTAATATGGTTACGAAACACTAATAGGCTTAATGCAAGTTTCAAAGATATTTTCAAGACTGTTGACATTTCTAAGCATTATTAACACTAGTTTTTGTTGAAACTGAAAATTTACTGAAGTTACTTCTCATGAACATACCTTTAATCAATTCAGCTATTCAATAGTTTGTCCTTTAACAAATTGAGAAGGAATTTACAGACTTTGCTAAACTGAAAACTATTTTGTATCCGATGGGTAGAATTTCAGATTTCTGAAACAATACATGCTTTTCTTCAATAGTACAGCTTAATAATAAGCAGGAACACACACACACACACATACACATCCCCATTTCCTCTTATTTCCTGGAAGGATGCCTCTTTTACTCTCAATTATTCTGATTTTTTAAATTCCTTAGTAGAAGTATGTACTAATCAACCGAAGGAAAAATGCCACTCATCTGTGCCAGCCGGCCATTTCTGATGGCCAATACCCCCAAGGCTCCACTTACGTGAAACCCTTCTACTCACAGGTCGTGATGAAGGGGTAGCCCTAGATGGCCTTAAATTATACAATTTGCCTTAGCTCCTTCTTGGCCGAACCAGGAACAGATACTTAATTTAAGTACAGCAATAATCAATAAGCTCTTAGTAACCCAGGAGGTTGCTGCTATTCAAGGTAAGGTCAATTAATCTGTTTTTCTCTGGCGTGTCAGCTTTGAGAGAACTAAACAATAGATGAATGGACTAATGGTGAACAATTGCCTACAGCTGATCAAGAATTTATGATCAGGGCTTTAGAGGTAGGGGATTTGAATCTAGAAATGAACATCACAATCACAAAGAACCCAATTCATGAGGACAGAAGTTAGGAGGATAAATGAGTTAATAATTAGATAGAAGATAGCTAGTGAATAACTAGATAAAAGATGCATGCTCTTTCCTATTTGGGTTGCTGCAATGGAATCCTTTCTGCAATAGCATCCTCACTGTAGCCCTGTTATTATGCTTGCCCTCTAGGATCCACCCATTCTTCAAACAACAGCATGATCTTTTACATGGCACATTCTACCATTTGACACCCTTACTAAAAACGCTCCAAGAACTTTTCAGTGTACCAAGAATAAAACCTAAGGTCCTACATGAGCTGCCCTGTTCCTACTGCTTCAACCCATCTTGCACCACACTTCCCTCTTGCTTGCTTAGCAATTGTACCTGAAATGTTTTATCTGAAGGTCTTTTCTTCATTTAGAGGTCTAATAAAATGTTAGCTCTTCTGAAAGGATTTCCCAGATCACCTACTCCAAGGTACCCTCCATACCTCTCAACCCCTCTCATAGTCACTCACCTATCACCTGGTTTTATTTTCTGTTGAGTATGAGTCCCTAGCTGCAGTTCTCTTATTTGTGTGCTGGTGAAGGTCTATTGCCCTTCCACTCCACAAGATGTAGGCAGAAATCTTGCCTGTATCCCCAGTGCTTAGAACATGGTAAGAACTCAATAAAATATTTAAGAAATATAATTTTTTTAAATGAAATGAGTGGGGGTGAGAAAAGAAAGGAGGGAGGGAGAAAGTGATGAAGGTGAACATAAAGAGAAAGAAAGAAAGAAAGAAAGAAAGAAAGAAAGAAAGAAAGAAAGAAAGAAAGAAAGAAAGAAAGAAAGGAAGGAAGGAAGGAAGGAAGGAAGGAAGGAAGGAAGGAAGGAAGGAAGGAAGGAAGGAAGAGAGAGAGAGAGAGAGAGAGAGAGAGACAGAGAGAGAGACAGAGAGAGAGACAGAGAGAGAGGAGAAAGAATTTTCTTGAAGAAATCCCTCATGCTGTTTTTATTTTAAAGGCAGTCTCTTTTATTTCAGATTCTGCTTTTCCTCCAAGAGTCCTTGGATTTTTCTATATTCCACAATTCCTGCTTTGTCTGGGACCTGATCATTTTTTCCTGGTTATCTGATTAACATAAAGCTTTATAATAAACAGGTATATGAATTATCTTGTATAAGTTCCAGTTCCTTCTTAATGAAAGAAGAAAAACCCTTATAAGCATAGCAATAATGGCAGAGAAAAACTGATCACTTTAGGGGATAAAATGATTCTAGTTATTTCTTCACTAACTAACAAGAACAAAATATTCAATAATTATATATGTTTTAATTTCTAATATCCTGTCAAATAAATTATTTTATCTAGTTAAGTTCCTTATTAATATAAAAATATATTTGTGTTGACATTTTTAGAAAATATAAACAAGCACAAAGAAAAAGTCAAAACCTACCATAATCTTACCACCAAGTAAAATCTAGTAATGTTTTGGCATGCATTTTATCTTCTGAGTCACAATCATCATATAAGTATAAAATACAAAAATTCAACCATCAAATGAAAATGAATTACTTATTGTTTAAAAAATTTAAGGGAGAAGGTATATTTCTATACATCATAAAATAGTTGGCTTTTTTTTTTTCTTTTACAATATAGTGCAGGTGAGATAGTTTGGGAAAAAAGATACTGCACCAAAATATTCCCTCAGGAGATATTAGCAGGACCTACATAAAAATGTTTAAATTACTTGGGTTTAAAAAAAATAGTAAAGAAAGAAATATAAAGTTAAGTTGCCAATCTGATACATATTGCAAAATTCTTGTTTACAATCATATATACCATTTAAGGTTTGTTCATCAGCAAATATTACCAAAAGTTGAAAAACAAAATAAACAAACAAAATAAAATGCTGAACCTTTCCTCTGGCCTAAGATCACTGTCTTTGATTCTTTAAGTAAGACAAACCAAAGGAAAGAAAAAAGAAAATAGATTGGGGAAAGAAACTGTCCTTTCCATACATTTTTCAAAGAAGCTCTTGGTTTGAAATCCACTGGATGAAGAACTGCCTTGCAGTCTGAGAAGAGAATAGGCTCTCCTTAATCAGAGATGACACAAAATCAAGACTTTTCAGGGCAATACCTGCAGTAAAGGGTAAGTATTCTGACAATGTCAGTGTCTGCAAACATCTCCTAATGCCACCAGGTAAAAAATAATCACCATCAGCAGTATCCAATGCTTATTCAGCTAGTCATGGACCTAAATGACCCTTACTCAGATTTCTGCTGCAAGATTTACAGAGATCAAGAAGCTGAAATTCAGCTAAAAAAGAAAACAATCAAAATAGAATATATGATCAGCAATAATCAATGGTTCCAAACTGTCAAATAGCAGGCAGTAGTGGTGATCTTCAATTTACCATTTTGGATCTTGTTATATGTTAAGAAGATCATTCTTCACATACATAGGTTATATATATGGAATATATATATATATATATAGCCATTATATATAATCATTAAACCTAGTAAAGTGAAGAAGTCAGCATGACAATTGACACTATCACTTCCTAACTCTGCCTCTTTAGCGACATCATGTTGGCAGCTAGAACTTATCCATGGCAAGAGTATTTAAAAATTGATTATATTTTCGTAAACTATATTATTTAGATGTACAGACTCTTCTGATGGATAAAGTATAGAACAAGAAAATAATTTGTGACAGGCTATGCTAGTTAATGATGTTAATATTAGGCCCAGAAAGCAAACTTTTAATGCAAATCATCAATGTGAGCAAAAAGGCACTCGATTTTTGCTTATCTACCTTGTTTGCTAGAAGAGTTTATAAATGCTATTTTTGTCCTAATCTTATTTTACTGAGATATCTTTTGCATAGTGTAACATGCACAGGTCCTAATATAGTTCTTGAGTTTTAACAGGTGTACCAACTAACAACAAAATTAACGTTCCCTTCACCTCCCCTGCACACACTGCCAAAGCAACCATAATTCTGATTTCTAACACCCTAGATTGTCTTCATCTGATGAAGAACATCATCTCAATGGAATCATACAGTAAGCACATTCTTGTGCTTAACTTCTCTCACTCAAGAGAGTATGTTAGATTTATCCTTGTGTTTTATATCTGTTATTTTAAAAAATACTTTATTTGGAAATAATTTTGAATTTATAGAAAGTTTACAAGAATTATAGTAAGAACACAAAAACCTGTATAACTCATTTGTGGATGGCATTTATTTATTTGTGTGGGATCTCTCTCATTTTATACAAACACACACATACATATAAACACATATGCATGCATGTATAGAAACACTGTATATACATCTCATATATTTTCCCAAACATTTGAGAATTTACACATCATGGTTCTTTACCAATGTACACTCAATCATCTACCTAAAAGAGATAGTCTCTTATTACTAGAGGCCCAGTGCAGGAAATTCGTGCAAGGGGCTCAGCCCTCGCAGCCCTGGCTTCATCAGGAAAGTTCCACTGTCCGGTCTAATTATCTTATTACACTTTTATCATTATAGATACTTAATAAATTTAACATCAATAAGGTTTTTTAAATAATACATTTTTATTGATTTCAGAGAAGAAGGGAGAGGGATACAGAGAGAGAAATATTAATGTTGAAAGAGAATAATTGTTCTGCTGCCTCTTGCACAACCTCTACTGGGGATTGAGTCTGCAACCGGACATGTGCCCTGACAGAGAATCAAATCATGACTTCCTGGTTCATAGGTCAATGCTCAACTACTCTGCAACACTGGCCAGGCAAAAGGCTCTTTGATGAAGTATATCATATTCTGATATTTTTAATAGACTCCAATATGTACTCTACACTATTTTTCTCTCCAATAGAGGGTCTAGTCTAGAATGAAAATTTCTTTTCTGAGAGAAGTGTTTCTTTGTATGACATTGAAATTGCTCATTCTTTTGTTGAAGGACATTTGGGTTATTTCATATCTAAGGCTGTCATGAATAAAGCTGTCATAAACATTATGTCTACATTTTTTGAAGACATATGCTATCATTCTTATAGACAAATAACCACCAATGAAATTGTTGAGTCAAAAGGGTAGGTGCTTGATTTCATAAGAAATTACCATACATTTTTCTAAAGCAGTTGTCCAATAGGCCCCAGAAATATATGAGCATTCCAGGTGTTCCATACTTTCACAAACATTTGTTTTTGTCAGTCTTTAACAATCTAGAAAAATATGAAGTGTTATCTTCTGTGGTCCTATTGAGCATCTTTCATGGCTTATTGGCCATTTTTTATACTTTCTTTGTAATGATCTACTCAAGCCATTTCCCATTATTTTATTTCTCTTTATTAATGACTTGTAGAAGTTTTTCATCAGATTTCATTGTCAGATATATAGGTTGTATTTGGGTTTTTATTTTACTTTTGTTTCTTGGGCATTTGGATTTTTTGTTTGTTTTTGTAAAGGCATCTTTTGATTATGAAATTTTTAAGGTTAATTAATACATTTTTATCTAATTTTCCTAAGGCCAATTTAGATTAAAATGGTTAGACCTATAATCTGTCTTTAGTTAAGTATTAAAACTGTTATTCAAGAGTAAATACTCTCTTGTTTTCTTTCTTTTTATTTTTTTCCATAGTTACCCAGTTGTTTCAAAAACATTTGTTTTAAAGGCTTCTCTTTCCCCTTTGTATTGTATAGGTACATTTGTTTAAAATAATTTGATCCTATATTGGACCTATTTCTGTATTTCTACTATATGCCATTGATCTACTTATCTGTACCAATACCAATATCACATATCACAGTGTCCTAATTATTGTAGTTTTAAAGTAAACATAAAAATTAAATAATACAAGTCCTCCCTCATGCTTGCTTTTGAGATTTTTTTTTATTTAACCTGGGGCTTTTGCAGTCTCCTCTACATAATAGTATTAGCTTATTCTTCTCTAAAGAAAAAAAAAGAAAACATTTACTAAGAGATTATAGAGTTTTCCTTGAAACTACAGTATAGCTAAATTTGAGATAAATTTCTATCTTATATATTCAGTCTTCCTAATATCTCTAAGTATATCTTTTCATTTATTCAGTTATTCTTTAATTTTTCTCCGTAATGTACTATACAGTACTGGGCAATGCAGCAATGTACTGTTGCTGGTATATAGAAATGCAATTATTTTTTTTATAAATTGATTTTATATCATGGGAAGATGCATCTAATCTTTATGTTCTTCATTTTTCTCTTTGAATTATTGGACTAGCAGAACTTTCAGAATACAATAATAAAAGCAGATATTCTTGTCCTTTTTCCTGGTCTTAGGGAAATGAGTTTAAAACTTCATTAAGAATAATGCAAATTGTAAATTTTATAGATGAATTGTATCACATTGAGAACATTTCAGTCTATTCTTAAATTTCTAAGAGTTTTATTATTGAAATATAGTGAGTTTTATCCAATCTCAAGGTTTTTTGGTGTAGTTTAGTTTTTTGTTTTGGATGTGGGATTTTTTGGTTGTTTTCTTTTTGTGGTGTCTTTGCATCTACTACAATATCTATATGATTTTTCTTCTTTATTCTATAAATGTGGTGAATTATGTGAATAAACTCTGAAATATAATTTACTTTTTAAAAATCCAAAATTTAATTACTGTGATCAAATATAGTAGCCATCACAATAATAATATAGAACATTCACATGATCCCAAAAAGTTATCTTGCAGCGCCTCTCCTCCTATCATCAAACTCCACCATCTCTTCAGGCTCTGTTAATCACTGACTGGTTTAGAATTTTGTATGTTTGGAGTCTCCTATTAAAATAATAAGAGCGTCAGTAGTTGAGTGGCAACTTATGAACCAGGAGGTCACGGTTTGATTCCTAGTCAGGGCACATGCCTGGGTTGCAGGTTTCAAACTCAGCTGCAGGATGATTTTTCTCTTTGTATTGATGTTTCTCTTTCTTTCCCTCTCCTTTTTCAATAAAAATAATAATAATGCTTTTGAGAGAATACTGCCTTATCAAATTGAGTTCATACATTTATATAAAACACTCAACTATACATGTGTGGGTCTGTCCTTTTCCATTTATCTGTGGTATCTTTGCACCAATGCCAAACAGCCTAGATTACTATCATTTTATTTATTTTTTTCTCTTTTTTAATGTTAGAAATAATCTTAGAATTATAGAATTTAACCCTCTTTGTCCTTCCAAAAATCATTTTGTAAAGTATAGAACCTTTGCTTTTTCACATAAATTTTAGCATGTATTTATAAATTTCTATTTTTAAATTTGCTTAAATTTTGAGTATGATTTCTTTAAATCTAAGATCAATTTGCAGAGGATTGATATGCTAATAATAATAATAATAATAATAATAATAAGTCTTCCAATTTATGAACTTAGGATATCTCTTTGTTTAGTTAGGTTTTTAAAAATATCTCTCCCCTATACTTTTTTTTTTTTTTAGTGTACATGTACTTCTCATAGTTGATAAAATATTTCAAAGAAATCATATTTCTATGCATACTTTTTTAGGATTGTTTTCTTGATGAACTGATTTATCATACTGAAATTTTCCTCTTTATCCTTGACAATATGTCTTGACCTTTTCTACCTTGCCCAATATTAGTCTGAACAACTCCTGATTCCTTTTGTATATCCTCTCCTATTATTTATTTTCATTCAATCTTTTTCTTTTTCATTTGATATGTATCTGTATTTATAAAGTGAATTTCTTATAGCAGTAGCAAGATTTTGCTTCCTGTATCCAATCTGACAATTTCAGCCTGTTAATTGGAATTATAGATCCTTTTAAATTAATATAATTATTTATGTGAGTGGGTTTCAATTTACTATCCTAATATTTGTTTTCTATTCATACCATTTGAACTTTGTCCTTTATATTCATTCTTTTTAAAAAATATATTTTATTGATTTTTTTACAGAGAGGAAAGGAGAGGGATAAAGAGTTAGAAACATTGAAGAGAGAGAGACATGGATCAACTGCCTCCTGCACACCTCTTACTGGAGATGTGCCCGCAACCAAGGTACATGCCCTTGATAGGAATCAAATCTGCGACCTTTCAGTCTGTAGGCCGATGCTTTATCCACTGAGCCAAACCAGTTTCGGCCCTTTATATTCTTTATGTTCTGCCTTCCTTTCGATAAACTGAGGACTTAGGTTTTATTTTCTCTCCACTATTCTCTTACTAGTGATACACTATTTTTTTTCTTTTCTTGCTTTGTTTTTAGTGATTGTCCTTGTATTTGTAATACATATATAATATTTTCAATTGTATGTTACATTTACCATATTATTTTTTATAATTTTTATGTTATATAAATTTTATGTATGTATTATAATGTTCACATAATTTATATATCACGTAATATATAACAAATATATTTATTTATTGCAATAAATGCACTTATTACAGCCTCCCTTTAAGTAATACTGTAGTTCTTGAGGTTCAGTGTCAGAACCTTACATTTCCATTTTCTTTTCCCATCCGTTGGCTCATATTTTCATACATTTTACTCCTACACATGTTATAATTCCCACAATATCTATATGATTTTTCTTCTTCTTTATTCTGTAAATGTGGTGAATTATGTGAATAAACTGAGATATAATTTACTTTTTAAAAATCCAAAATATAATTACTTTAATCAAATATACTCAAAGCGTCACATAGTAGCCATCACAATAATAACATAGAACATTCCCATGATCCCAAAAGTTATCTTGGCCCCTCCCCTCCTATCATCAAAATAATATGATAAATGTAACATACAATATATGTATAATACTTTTTGTTATTTTTCTTTAAGTAGTAAACTGTCTATTAAAGAGTGTAAAATTATATGAAGATAATTTTTATATTTAAATATTTACCTTTTCCAAAGTTATTTTTTCCTGTAAATTCAATTTTCCTTTCTGACATTTTTTTTTTCAGATTGATAAACATTCTTTGGAATGAATTTCTAAATCTTTAAATCTTATTTACCTGGAAAGTCTTTATTTGTAGAAGACAAAAGTTCAGTATACATAATTTAATTTTTTATTTTAGCAGTGTAAAGATGTCATTTGATTGTCTTCTGGCTTCCATTTCCTTTTTGTATGATAAGTCAAACGTGATTCTTCTCATTGCTCCATGGTAATATGTCCTTTATCCCTCTGGCTACCTTCAAGTGTTTCTCTGTATCTTTGGTCTTCAGCTCTCTGAATATGGCATTTCTATATATATATCTTTCTTTGTATTTATTGTGCTTGAGTTTGTCTGAGCTTCTCGAATCTGTGTGTTGTTATTCTTCAAATTTGTAAAATGTTTAAAAATAATTTCCTGCTTCATTTCTGTTTCTTATCATCCCACTGGATACACAGATACAGTTCATTATTTTTAATATGTTTTTCCTGTGCGTTTGAATTTATAAAACTTAATACAACCAATGTATATATTTATTTATATATTTTACTATATACATGCATATATAACTTATATGTAAGTATGATATATAGCAAAGTGAATAATGCACTACAATATATAATTGCATTAGCCAGTGTTTAGGTTTACTGATTCTTTCTGTTGCAGAGATGTTTCCTCTGTAAATATAATTGAAAATAACAACAGATGATACTTTCCATTTGTACCTTATGATAAGTGGACCTCCTCAACTCCTCATTCCTTTTTAACCTATAAATATGCGTTCAGATATTTTCTTCAAAGCCCATTACTACACGTGTTTATCTCACCTCCCCTTTCCCAGAACAGTTCACTTTTCCTTCCCTCTCTGTGTCACTCCTGCTTTTTCCTCAGCCTGGCCTGCAGCGGTATTTGTTCCTCATTGCCGCAGGTGGAGACTGGAAGGAAGCCTGGGAAACGGGTGAGCACTGGATTTTGTTTTACCCCCTAGGTATGTGAGGCCACTAATGCCCTTTCTGCTGCTGGGGGTCTCTATAAAGTGGAGGCCGGCTGCTGTCTGCACGACTGGAAGCTACTGACTGTCCGTGTCTCTGGGAACTGCCTGCTGCATCCAGGGAGTAGTGCAGGTCCTACTGGGAAAGTGTTCCTTTTCCTGATGATGAAGTGGATCCCTCCAAGATACACGCAGAGATCATTACTGCCGGCGAGTGCTCTTCTCAGGAAATGGAGCTTTCCTTTCAACAGGATACCGCCTGACACAGATAAATAAACTGGTTCCTCATAAAAGGACTCCGTAGGGTTTGCAAACTTTTCTTTATTCGGAGTGATGGAAATGCCGAGTTAACAAATGTTCTGGTTGCAGAGCCTATAAAGTCACTCCACTCAACGCCACTGGTATTTATGAAATTCCTGGTAATACCTTTAGAATCGTGGTTAAGAGGCAGAAGTCCTTATAATTTTAAAACTGTTAAGGCCCTGGAGCCAAACTTCTTATATTTGAAATTTAACACTTCTCTTTAATACATGTGTAAACAGGCAGCCTTCTGAGCCCCAAACTAATAATCATCTGTAAATAGAAATTATGATGTTATCTAATTCATGGGAGTAATATATATTTTGCATAGAGTTATTATCACTTAAAATTATTTTTTTTAATATTGGAGAATTGTATAAAAATGTTCTGCCTTCAAGAAGCTTGAATGAAGCAAGAAATCACAATAAAAATATATTTTATATATTTATGATATATTTAGTAAAATTGCCAGGCCCCATAAAATAAATCTTGTAAATTACAGCACTATTCATATGTGTAAGAAAAACTAGATAAGCACAAATTAAGTACAAAGTACATGAATAAAGGCATTATATATAAGAAGAATTAAAATATTTGAATACTTTTATATCCAAAAAATTTCAAGTTTCTATAAGAAGATATATAGATTTTTTTAAATAAAAAATCTATCATCAGTGAACTCTTGAGCCCTAAATATCATCATGTTTTAAAAATATAAGAAGGAAATGACAAAGTAAATAAATCTTCTTTCCTACTTCTTTAGTAAAGTGATGTCACTACCTGATAGCAGAATAAAACTGCTGTGTATATGGGTAAAAGTGAAAGTACACCAACATATATATAAGCTAAGTGCTTGCAAAATGCATTTCTTTAGCACAAAGAGTTATTATTTATTCTCTGGTGCTCTAGACAATGTGTTTTGCTTGATTTTGTTTTATTCTTCTAAACCATATCACAGCTCTTCACTCTGAACCAATTACACTAAAACTCTTTGTTCTACACTTCCCTAAATTTTGGAGAATAGAAAGTACCCTTTCTAATTGTGGACTATTAGTAAATCAAAGTGAAATTAGAAGAACATATTATTCATTTTTCCCACTAGTGAAATTGCCCCTCTCCTGTTGACTTGTTAGTGGCTGCTGCTGGTGACCTTAAAAATATATAACATATACATGGAATAATGCCCGTTCAGAAGCATATCTATCACCTGATGCCTTCCTGGGGGATAGCTTCCTTTTTTTCTAAAACTGACCAGTTCTTTCATGCAATTTAGGTGGGACAGTCAAACTCCCTTAGGCAAGTACTGGCATATGATCTATACCAGGCCAATCACAATTTCTCTTCTAGGTGTTTGTGTCTTGAGCAAAATGACATGAGTTAAAAACATAGTTGAAATTGTCACTTTTTTTCTGCCAGTGAGGTGTGTGCAGTTGATTCCATTCTTCACCATGTCTTCTCATGAGACTTTCAGGAACTAGAGATTGCTAGACAACAAATAAAAGCAGAATTATCCTATTCCCCAATAAATTCAGATGAAAACCAGTAATGAAATTGCATAGAAATTATAACAAGAGGCTGAAAAAGAAGTTGCTTCTATAGGGAATCTATACTAATAAAAGGGTAATATGCTAATTAATCCAGATAGATGGATATCTTCTAGGCAAAGCTATGGCAGCTGCAGGGGCCGAGGGCAGGCAGCCGCAGTGGCTGGCAATGGCAGCAGCAGCAGAGTGATGGGGGCGGCACCTTCCCCTGATTGGCTTGGTCACCTCTTCCACAGGGAGGCCAGACTGTGGGTTAGGCCCACTCCCCATAGCAAGCCTAAGCAGTCAGTAGGACATACCCTGATGTCTCCCGGACCATGAGAGGGCGCAGGCAAGGCTGAAGAACCCCAGGGCATGAATTTTTGTGCACTGGGCCTCTAGGTATATGTAAATTGAACATTATTTATATTGTATTAAGGTCACTGGCATCTTACCATAACAAGTTGAAAGGAACTTGAGACTTTCCTGATACTTGAAACTGCCCTAGTTTCTATTCTTTCCACAGCTTGGTTGTTACAAATTTCCTGTCAATTTTGTGAGCTTCTCTATGTGTTTTCAACAAGCTAATCTTTTACTTAAATTAGATGAGTCGATTTCAATGTTTAGCAACCAAAGATCCCTAATTGCACGACTGTACAAAGAATGTTTCCAAGTGTCAACAGAAAGCAAAAAAGAAAGCAGTCAGACCTTTTTATAAATAATCTATCTAATAAAAGAGAAACATGCAAATTGACCATGCCTCCGCTATGCCCACAAGCCACACCTACCAGCCAATCAGGTGTGAGTATGCAAATTAACCAGGTCAAAATGGTGGTTGATTTGCATATCCCAGTGAGAGCGAAGGCTGAAGACAGTGTAGAAGGAAGCCAAGTGCTGCAGAAGAGAGGGAAACTGTAGAGAAGCAAGCAAGTGGGGCACTGAGAAGGGAGGGAAGCAGGCATGGAAGAGGAGATAGAAGAGAAGCAGGTAGGGAAGCAGAGACCTCTGTAAGAAGCCCCATTCTTGCAGGAATCTTCCTGCAGTCGGCCACTAGTGTCCAATAAAATGCAAACCTTGGACAAACAAACAAAAAATAAATCTTATTCATGGCTAACATATATTTCATTGTGTAGATACACCAAATGTTTAACTATAAATTAATTGATAAACATTTGATTTGTTTCCTACTTTTTGAGTGTTATGCATAATGCTGCTAGGAATGTTCTTATTCAAGTTTTTGGGTGGAGCTATTTTCAGTGCTCTTGAGCACATATCTAGGAGTGAAATGGATATGTCAGATGGTAACTCTATGTGTAATTATTTTGAGGAGAAACCAAACTGTCCTCCAACATGACTCTCATTTTAAATTAGAGTGGACAAATTGGTCTCTGAAATGATGCTTGCAAATGCTGGCATGTCAACTCTCTTGATCCATTTGACCCTAAAGGATTCCCAGATGACAGCTGTAGTGTTGCCAGAGTAGCTTGGTTTTTTATTTCTGTACCTGTCAGGAGAGGCCTTACAAATAAGAAACTCTTAATCTCTGAAATTGATCAAGTTCTCAAAAACAATTTTCTCTTCTGTTATGGGCAGTTCTGAACATTAGATAGCATTTTCCCCCCATGTAATCAAAAAGTACCTATGTATTTATCATTGCAAATGAACAAAGTAACAGATAGAAATCAGGCATTGGCAGTTTATCCATTTTCATTTGGTTGTGGATTGTTAATATCAATGTATAGACAAAATATTTCTGTGAAAAAAGGTTCAGCAGTTCAACTTTATTATAACTATAAATAAACCTGTTAATTTTTCTGGACAATGCCCACATTTGAATGATTTTTTTTTAAAAGATGTAAATTTTCTACTGGTGGTAATCAAATGATGTTTATCGCATTTTTATCATGTAATAGATTTCATCTCTTTACTGTACATTTTTTAAACTAAGTTGTTCTACATGTAAGTAGGTAGTTTAATGTTGTCTGTCTTCTGTGTTATTCTAGTAAGTTTGCTATCTATACTAATAAAAGGATAATATGCTAATTAGTACTCTGGACATCCTTCCAGACGTCCTTCCTGACAAAGTCAGCGCCTGGGCAAAACCTCCAGGAGTCCGGGTTCCTTAAGATGGTCAGAGGGAGGGAAGTCTGAGTCCCAGGTCCCTGAGACCAGCCAAAGGGAGGGAAGCCTGGGTCCTGAGTGCCTATGGCTGGCCAGAGGGAAGGAAGTCCAGATCCTAGGCGCATATGGAAAACCAGAGGAGGGCAGCCTGGGTCCTGGGTGTGGGGGCCAATGCAGAGGCAGTTAGGGGCGATCAGGCAGGCAGGCTAGAGGTGGTTACAGGTGATCAGGCAGGCAGGCAGAAGTGGTTGGAAACGATCAGGCAGGCAGGCAGGAAAGCAGTTAGGAGCCAGCAGTCCCAGATTGCAAGTGGGATCCCAATTGGAGAGGGTGCAGACCAGGCTGAGGGACCCCTCCTTGTGTGCACAAATTTTGTGCACTGGGACTCTAGTTAAAATATATTTAGCTATATAAAAGAAATCAATAGTATAATTATACCTTGTGATATTTTTATATTTTAACATGATTTCATTTGAATAAGCAGAAATGTATATTATAAATTATAATTATATAGTCCATCTACATTTTTAAGATGGACAATTTTACTGACGGACATTTAATATTCTCCCTGACTTGAAGAGACAACAAACTTTTCCAACATCTAGTATATCTTCAAGTACAGGAAAGTAACTCTTCTAAACAGTTTGTTGCTAGATATTTTATGTATATGTCATATCTAAACAAACTCTAAACTCCTTCGAGGATGCAAAGGTAAAATTTAATACAATAAAGGGAGCACAGACCTGGGTAGGTGGTTCAGAATCTGAATTCTTGCCACTTCAATAAATGTAGTCATGCACTCAAACTCTCTGATCCTCAAATTGTTCAAGGATGCAAGGTATGCAATGATACCTTCCTCAAAGGATTAAACCTAAGGTCTTAGGTCAGTTCCTTGCACAGTAAGCACTGTATGCAAAATGATATAGTATTTCTTTGTAATTTTTTAAAATTTATCTTTATTGTTGAAAGTATTACAGATGTCTCCCTTTTTTCCCATTGACCCCCTCCACCCACACTTACTCTTCCCAAGCCTTCACCATGCTATTTTTTGTGTCCATGGGCTATACGTATCCTATAATGAAAGCCTATGTGATCATGATACCCTCATGCCATGACACCCTCACTCCATTCCGAGCGATGATCAGGAGGCTGCATGCACAGTGGGCATGTGCAGGTGGGCAGGGCTGTGTGTGCACGTGGGTTGTTGGGGGTTTAATACTGTGTATGTGGCATGGAGGTGGGTTTCACAGCTCCACATGGCAAGGCCAGGGGTCCCAGGGTTCCATATGATGCAGAGGCAGGTCCCGTGGCTCCAGCCTACCACTTTGGGGCAATCCATCATGGAGCCCTGGATGGATGGGAGGGACCTACTTCTCTGGGGCGATTGATGGCAGGGCTCCTGCACTGTGAAAGGGCACAGGCCAACCTGGGGGACCTCCCCCTCAGTGCACAAATGTTGTGCACCAGGCCTCTAGTATGCATATAAATTTCCAGTTAATCCTTCCCTACACTCCTACCCTAATTTTTCCTCAGAGATTTGTTAGGCTGTTCCATGCTTCTATGTCTCTGAATATGTTTTATTCATCAGTTTATTTTATTCATTAGATTGCACATGTGAATGAGATCATGTGATATTTATCTTTCTCTGACAGACTTAAATTTTCTTAGCATAATACTCTCCAGGTCCCTCCATGCTGTCTCAAAGTCTCAAGGGGTTAGAGAACCTTCTTTTTTACGGCTGCCTGGTATTCCATGGTATAAATATACCACAGTTTTTTTTATTCACTCATCCACTGATGGGCACTTGGGCTGCTTCCAGATTTTAGCTATTGTAAATCGTGCTGCTATGAACATAGGGGTGCATAAATCCTTTCTGATTGGTGTTTCTAGTTTCTTAGGGTATATTCCTAGGAGTGTGATTATTGGGTCAAATGGGAGTTGCATTTTTAGTTTTTTGAGGAAACTCCCTACTATTCTCCACAGTGGCTGCACCAGTCTGCATCCCCACCAGTAGTGCACGAGGGTTCCTTTTTCTTCATATCCTCTCCAGCACTTGTCGTTTGTTGATTTGTTGATGATAGCCATTCTGACAGATGTGAGGTGATACCTCATTGTCATTTGTGTTTGCATATCTCTGATGATCAGTGACTTCGAGTATTTTTTATATGTTTCTTGGCCTTCAGTATTGTCTACTTTGGCGAGGTGTCTATTTAGGTCATTTGCCCATTGTTTAATTGGGTTGTTTGTCTTCTTTTTGTTAAGTTACATGAGTTCTTTATATATTTATCAGATGTATCTTTGGTAAATATGTTCTCCAATGCAGTGAGCTCCCTTTTCATTTTGTTGGTGTTTTTTTGCTATGTAGAAGCCTTTTATTTTGATGTAGTTCCATTTGTATATTTTCTGCTCAGTTTCCCTTGCCCTAGGAGATGTATAAATTTTGATCTCACAGGTGTATCATCACTAGTTCTTTAGTAATTACTTTCTAAAATTTTTTTCAAAGATCTTCAAATAGTTGCTATATTTAACGTGTCTTTCTGAAATTATTAATGATTAAAGTCAGTGGCTCGTTGTCAAAAATATACCATTTTTAAGAAAAAAATACTTATTTCCACATAAAAATATACAATAATTTTAGTATTTACTAGCGTGGACTCCAATATTTCTTATTCTTCTCTAGAGAACAAGGTAGAATTATATTTCCCTGCCTCCTGGAAGTTAAATATGGCTGTGTTTTGGCCAAACAAAGGTAAGCAGAGGTGGTGAGAATCACTTTCCGGTAGAGTTTGAAGGACAACATGCAGTTTTCCCTGTGCTCTTGCCCTCTGTCCTGACACCAGCAGCATTTGGAGAGCAGGGGTTCTCAAATCTGCCTGTGCCACCTCAGGGTCACTGGCCATGCCTGAAGACACTATTTGGTTGTCATGACTCAGTGAAGTGGAGGTTGTTTCCTGTATCCAGTGAATAGAAGCCAGGTCTGCCCTAAATATTATACAATGCAGAGGACAACCCTGACTCCTCCCACTCCGGGCAACAAAAACTTATACAGCCCAAATATCAATAATGTCACTGCTGAGAAACCCTAGCTTAGAGATAGGAAGACATGAGTAGTAGTTCCTAGTTGTCCACAAATAGACAGGAATCATAAGCAAGAAATAATAAACCTTGGCTATTCTGGACCATTAAGAGTTTCATATTGCATGTTATCACAGCATCACCTAGCTTCTCCTATCTGACACATTTATTTTGTAAATTAAGTAAAATTGGAACAAATGGTTAAAACATCATCTGTTGAATATTGGTTCTTAGGTTCTGTGTCAATGGAGGCCAGAAATTTGGGAAACTTGGTAAGAAATATAGAAGTATCAGAGCAGGTTGGCACTTCTAAATCCTCCATAGGTGCTGCTTTGTTCTAAGGCAGGGGTTCCCAAAGTGTGGTCTGGATCCAATAATACCAGCATCACCTGGAAATGTGTTGGAAAAGGAAATTCTCCAGCCCCACCCAGACCTACTGAGTCAGAAATCCTGGGGTGGGGCCGAGTAGTCAGTGTTTAATAAGCCCTCCTGGTGATCGTGACACATGCTCAAGGTTGAGAACCACTGGTCTAAGGCACTAGTTCTCAACCCTAGTTGCTCATTAGAATTACCAAGGGAACTATAAAAAGTAGGGTTGCCATGGCTCCATCCTCAGAGATTTTTAGTTAATTGTTATGTTGTAGAGGCAAGTATTTTTAAAAGCTCCCCAGGTGATTCAAAAGCACAAACAGAGTTGAGAACCAAAACTGAGGTAATCCAAACTGAAAGCAGAAATGGAAACAGAATGGAAATTCACTATGAAGGACTTTTTTTTTTCTGTAGTCCACAACCTAAAACTGCTGAAGGTCAGTCATGACTTTGGATGATGATAGTAGTTCAATTTCCTGTGTCGTTTCAAACTCCAGGTGAGCAAGAACAAGGAATAAGGAATTCAAACAGAAGTGAGAACTGAATCCTTGATGGTGCCAAGAAAGTGAAGATGTCTGAAGCTCCTGGCCCAGACCACAGCACAAAGCCTCCCCGAGATTCACCCGGGGATATTGTTCTGCTAGCCTCCATTCCCAACCTTGCATTGCTCACTGCTCTCTGCTCTGAGGAAGAAGCCAGGGCAAAGTGTCAGGAGAGTAGCATGTGCCGAGACTCAGGAGCCACATTGCCATTGCCTTTTATTAGCCCTAGAACTTGGGAAAGTAAGTGAATTCTTTTTTCTTTTTTTTTATATTTTTTATTGATTTTTTACAGAGAGGAAGGGAGAGGGATAGAGAGTTAGAAACATTGATGAGAGAGAGACATTGATCAGCCACCTCCTGCACATCTCCTACTGGGGATGTGTCCCCAACCAAGCAAGGTACATGCCCTTGACTGGAATCAAACTTGGGACCCTTCAGTCTGCAGGCCAATTCTCTGTGCACTGAGTCAAACCAGTCTCAGCAGTAAGTGAATTCTTTTTTTTTTTTAATATATATATATATATATATATATATATATATATATATATATATATATATATTATTGATTTTTTTTACAGAGTGGAAGGGAGAGGGACAAAGAGCTAGAAACATTGATGAGAGAGAGACATTGATCAGCTACCTCCTGCACACCCGCTGGAGATGTGCCCGCAACCAAGGTACATGCCCTTGACTGGAATCAAACCTGGGACCCTTCAGTCCGCAGGCCAATGCTCTATCCACTGAGCCAAACCGGTTTCAGCAGTAAGTGAATTTTTATATGCCTTACTTTTCTACTCTAAAATGAGGATAATACTATTTTACCTACCTCATAGGGATGCTGAGGAGGAAGAATGAATGAATGTAAGACACTTAAAACAGTACTTGACCCCTATTTAAATTAGAAATAATATTAAAAATAGAGCCTGTGATATAGCTTGTTGTTAGAAAACCAACATTAAATGATTATGAGTTAAGCATTGGTTACTAGCTATAAAAATAATTATATATGCATTATATGAAGTATATAATTGCATGCATTATAATATGTGTTATAATTATACGTGTTATGGTAGATAAAATATTTCAGACACCTCTCTAGAAAACAACACACAAAAGAGAGAAAGCCTTATTGTGAAACAGATTACATTGTAGCATTAGTGAGGTTACAGAAAATAAGTAAACAAATAATTCAAATATCAGGTAAATATAAGCACTATGAAAAAAAAAACAACACACAACTTAAGAAACAGAGGGTGACATTTGAGGAGCAACTAGAAAAACATAAGGAGAGTCATGTTCACAGCTTGAAACAGACAGAACCAAGTAAACAGCAGCACAAAAGCCCTGAGGCAGATGAAACCGGTTTGGCTCAGTGGATTGAGTGTTGGCCTGTGGACTGAAAGGTCCCAGGTTCAATTCTGGTCAAGGGCACATCCCCAGTAGGAGGTGTGCAGGAAGCAGCTGATCAATGTTTCTCTCTCATCCATGTTTCTAACTCTATCCCTCTCCCTTCCTCTCTGTAAAAATGAATAAAAAATATTTTTTTAAAAAAGCCCTGAGGCACAATGACCTTGAAGTGTTCTTCAAAGAGCTGCAAGAAAACCGATGTGGGTGGGATGGGAAGAGCAAGGTGAAGCCCACCATAGAGAATGTAGTTTCAGAGAAAGTCTTGGCTCAGACATGGAGAGCCCTGCAGGATATGGTCTGTGGAAGGTTCCAGGTGCAGGAAACTGATTCGGAGACCAAGACAAGTTAAAGAGAGGAAGTTTATTCCACACTAACAAGCAAGATTCATTACAAAAGAGAGTAGAAAAATCAGGATTAGAGGAGAAGGAGGACCAGCCAGGCTGTCTCTCAGGGGAGAACAACACATGCAGAGGTGAACACACCTTTTGAGGGGAGGAACGGGAAGGAGTGGGGGCTAGGGCACTTGGCACACGCTGATTGGTGGTTCAATGTGTCGGGATGCCCCCCGCCACAGAGTATGTATGTCATACTCTGCCCACCAGATGGGGGAAGGGAATATCTATCAGTCAGGATTTCTAATTTTGCTTTAAAATAATTAGAAAACAGACTTGTGAGAACAGGGAATTGTCCTTAATCTGAGAGTAGATTTTAAACAAAATCTGTGTTAGCTACTCTGTAGTGAAATTACAGTGCTAGGTCAGGAACAAAGATGGGAGGCTAGTCTGAAACTTTTGCATATGAATCTTTGAGTCCAGGCAAGAACCCATCTTGGCTGGGTCCAGGATGATGGCAGTGTAAAGTGGTTCTAAGTAGCCAGCTCCAGAATACAGTTGGATTTGTGGGTGTGACTTATGTGAGTATTCAGCCTCAATCAAAGAGCCAGATACTAAGATGTGTAAAGGACCCACCGTTTTGGCCTCAATAAATTTATACTTTCCATGTGGAGGTTCTAAGGAATTTGAAATGCAAGTCTGTTGCCCAGAAGAAATGTGTGTGCTAAAGACATTAATCAGGCTTCGCAATGGTATTTAAATCCATGAAAATACATGATATCAACTAGCAAGTAAGAATAAATGGAGAGAGAAAATCCAATTGATTAGCAACTAATCAGTTATTTTAGTGAAATATTTGCCCCCAAGCCTGGCTATCAGAGCCTCTGAGGACTTAATCCCCAAAAGCAATTCCAGAATTTTCTCAATTCATACATAAGTAAAGGACTCCCAAATTGGCATTGTGCACAGTTGGAAATCATTCCAATTTCCCTGTGAGTATCCTCCTGGAGGACTTGAGTGAGTAGGCTCCGACCCTTTTCACTTTTAGAAAATAATTATGGCTGCTTTCTTGTAGACCATTATCTACTACAATAAAATCTGTATTCTGAAGTTCTTATCATCACATATTGCTTTCCTGTTAGGAGCCAGGAGATAAGAGTGGAAACACCCAGAGATCTGCCTCTGCCTACAGGCTTTCTGTAGTTTCAATCACATAGTCAGCCTCTGGCTATGTCCTCAGCAGGCCATAACCTCCCCATGTATTCCAGTGGGTGAGGCTATTGTTTCCCCTCTCAGGAGCCAGGAGATAAGAGATACAGCAAGGGTCGTGGAA